>AWWV01010898.1:0-293980 GCA_001974805.1 Corchorus capsularis
AAAATATCTATATTCATCGAAGCAAATCTCAGCATTATTGGATATAAGGATTTGTTTTACGAGCATCTTAATCTTTTTTCAATTTAATTAGAAATTAATTCGGAAAAAATGGGAAAACGATATTAGAAGCGTGAAAAGCCCGCCAATATTATTGGCGTTGAATTATATATTGATTCTATGTATCTTGGCAAAAAATTAAGAAAAAAAATTTCGAGACAGTTTTTTGTCGAAATCGTGTACTTACCATCACGGTTTTTGGCTAAAAACGCGTTCCGGAGTCACGACTCAATTTTGCATGATTTTTGTCGCAAAGACTCCTTAAAATATCTGTATTCATCAAAGCAAAATCTCAGTGTGATTGGATATAAGGATTTTTTTTACGAGTATCTCAATCTTATTTCGATTTAATTAGAAATTAATTCGGAAAGAAAATGGAAAAACGATATTATAATCATGAAAAGCCCGCCAATCTTTTTGGCTTTGAATTATATAATTTTTCTGTGTATTGTGGGAAAATATTGAGAAAAAAACTTTTCGGGTCAGTTTTTTGCCGAAATCGTGTACTAACCATCACGGTTTTTGGCTAAAAACGCGTTCTGAAACCTCGGATCAATTTTGCATGATTTTTGGTGCAAAGACTCCTTAAAATATCTAAATTTATCGAAGCAAATCTCAACCTTATTGGATATAAGGATTTGTTTTACAAGCATCTCAATCTTGTTTCAATTTAATGAGAAATTAATTCGGAAAAAAATGGGAAAACGATATTAGAAGCGTGAAAAGCCCTTCAATCTTATTGGCGTTGAATTATATATTGATCCTATGTATCGTGGCAAAAAATTAAGAAAAAAATTTTCGGGACAGTTTTTTGTCGAAATCGTGTACAAGCATCATGGTTTTTGGCTAAAAACGCGTTCCGAAACCCCTGATCAATTTTGCATGATTTTTGGCGCAAAGACTCCTTAAAATATCTATATTCATCGAAGCAAATCTCCGCCTTATTGGATATAAAGATTTCTTTTTACGAGCATCTCAATCTTGTTTCGATTTAATTAAAAATTAATTCGGAAAAAAATGGAAAAACGATATTAGAAGCGTGAAAAGCCCGGGTAAAAGTACAAAATTGGTCCCTCAAGTGGAGCGACTATAGCCTTTTGGTCCCCCAAGTGAAAAAATATGTAATTTGGTCCCTCAAGTGGAGTTAACCGAGCAATCAAGTACTTTTCGTTAGTATCCGTCAAGAGTCCGTTAAATCATCCGACGTGGCAGTGACGCCGTCAACTTTGCTGACGTGTCATCTGCCACGTCATTTTTAGAATAAAAAAATAAGAAAAAAACGAAAAACGAAAAAAAAAAAATTCATTGCACAAAATATTTTCCACTCTTCTTTCTTCTTACATATTCCTGCGATTATCATCTGGAGTATGTAAATATATGTTGCTGCAACATCAAAACAAAAGAAAAACCCCCAACCAATTTGTCAGGAACTTGTGTGAATTGATTCTTTATTTTAAAAACCCAACCATTACAAACATCATGGATTAATAAAATTAAAGCCAAAAGAGTTAGAGATGAGTAGGAACCTTGCACAAGCTATGAGTTGAATAACAAATCCAAATAGTTAAATGCCAAACCCACGTTCCTCCAGTGTTCTCTAAGCAGCCCATCAAGAACTTCAAATTTGAAAAGAAATGCTCGTCATCATTTTCCCCATGTGTTTGATGAAGTTGGGTTTGAAAATTTTTACCTGAATAACATGGTTTCTGAAATCAAAAACGTTTTCTCTTTCTTTTCAAACTCCAATCAAATACTTCGGTTTACTCCCATGACCAGATTCAGATTGCTCAAGTCATGCCTCCTTCCATGACCAGATTGCTCCCATAGTCAGGCCTCCTTTCATACTCCGGCTTATGCCCATAACCCGCTTGAGTCGGGCATAGCTTTTGTTCATTATGGAGAGCTTCATCGGCATAAGCACACTAGCCAGAGTCAAAAGAGAAATGGGAAGGTGTCGATGAAGGGTAATTAATCTAGATAGAAAACCACCAAATGAGGCAAAACTTGGAAAATCCCAATACCGATGGCAGATTGGAACATGAAATTCAGAAAAGAGAGAGATGGCATTGATGGGGGATGTAAGAGGAGGCTATCTAGTAGTTTGAACGGCCCTCAACAAGAGAAAGTGAGAAAACGAGAGACAGAGAGTTCACGACATAGAGGGAGATGACGCGGAGGTGGCCGCCAAGGGGGGATCGTCGAGAGCAGCCAAAGGGTGGCTGCAGGGAGAATAAGAAGAAGTCGATTTAGGTTTAGGGTGAAGAAGAAAAGAAAAGCAGAGAAGAAAAAAAATTAGTTTTTTACTTCGTTTTTTAATTGATTTTTTTATTAAAAAATATTTTTTATTCTGTAAAATGAAGTGGCAGATGACACGTCAGTAAAATTGACGGTGTCACTGCCACGTCGGATGATTTAACGGCACATTGGACGGACACTAACGAAAAGGACTTGATTGCTCGGTTAACTCCACTTGAGGGATCAAATTACACATTTTTTCACTTGAGGGACCAAAATGCTATGATCACTCCACTTGAGGGATCAATTTTGTACTTTTACCAAAAAGCCCGTCAATCTTTTTTACTTTGAAATATATATAGTTTAGTACTATCTGCTTTGGTCTTAATCTGAGTTGGATCAAATTTTTGTGTGTTAAAACAAGATTTGGCTGCTGACAGTACCATGGAGTTGCTTTAAGATGTTTGGTTCAGCTGAGTTCTCGACATTTAAATAATGCAATCCATATTCCATTCATTTGCATCAATCAATCAAGCTTAGGCTGCTTAGCAAGATGTTAGCTGTATTTAAGTTTGCTGAAAAACTTACCAGTACTGATTAATAAAGCAAATGCCTTCAATCTTTTACATCTGAAAAGCTATACTTGAAACATATAAGTGGAATTGGTTACATTTATCATCTAGTATACGATACAATGAAATCTTGAGACTGAGAAAATTTCAATGTTTTTCTTCTAGTCAATAATACACTCCTAAGGACTAAATTCTCGCTTTGTAGGTCAAAATTTTGTTTGAAAAGGGCCAAATATTATGTACAGAAGATGGATGGAAATGGGCAAATCATCCTCTCTATTTACCGAGGTCCAGAAAGCTCTATTGCTTCGATGATGAAGGATGATTCTTCATGGATGTCACTATAATTCCTAGTAGAGAAGCTACCTGCCCTAGTCTCAGAAAAGTTTGCTCCACCTTGTGATTCCTCCATTCCTGACTGCACAAGGCCTTCCAGGACTTTCAAAACTTCCGACATCTTTGGACGAAGGTGCGGTTGCGACCGAGTACACTGTAAAGCCAACTCTGCTGTTTTCTCCAACTGTAATACATCAAAACATCCCTTCAAATCCCTATCAACTAGCACTTCAAGCCTCTTCTCCTCGTGTAATGTTCTAACCTGTATCAATGACAAAATATCTTCAAACTAAATGTTGATGAATAATAGAGAACAGAGCTGTACAAGTAAGCTCTAACAAATTTTAAGTGGGGCAACAAGAAAAGTGGACAAATAGGTGAAGGCAAAAATTATAGTATTATCAAAGAGACTTTAGTTTATGCTGGTTGTTATTACAACATACCAACATCCATCATGTTGATTATTGAGCGAGTGATTCGGATTTTTTTAACAGGACAATGTGGGTCTTGTCCTAGATGATAATGCTGGGGTAGGGCCAAGGAGCTGGGGAAAATCTTGAAACAAAACCAGCCAAGCAGAATAAATATAAACCAAACATCAGCTATGGTGTATTGTTGGAACTTTGCTGAAAGTGACAATTTCATGAATTAGTTTAAACCTCGTGTAGTTATTTATAATGTCTCTGCAGGGATCCAGAGCTTTATTTAAGTACCATGGGTTTGAAATTGGCAGCCAAAATGATGCATTAAAAGACAGTGACTGATAATCACTTACCCACTCAAGAATCATTCCCTTTTGAACCTGTCCATTACCAGCATCTAATGTCTTTTGTCCTGTGATGAGTTCCAAGAGTAGTATCCCAAATCCAAAGACATCTGTTTTTTCGGAAGACTGTCCCGTTGAAAGATACTCTGGGGCAATGTGTCCGACGGTACCCCGAACAGCTGTAGTAACATGTGAATCCCTTTTATCTAAGAGCTTAGCAAGTCCAAAGTCCCCTACCACAGCTTCAAAACTTTCGTCAAGCAAAATATTTGCAGCTTTCACATCCCTGTGAATTATTTTTGGATTACATTGTTCATGTAAATATAGAAGTCCACGGGCAGCTCCGAGGGCAATATGCATTCGTCTATTCCAATCCAGAGATGGCTTTTCACGACATGTATCTGCTGAACAAGAATCAAATTAATAAAGTAATAGAAAGCAAGCCAAGAGGGGGAAACGATAAAATAGTGTGTCTTAGCATTTAAGCCACAAGAAAGGTGAAAAAACAAAGGATAAATAAAGCTAGGCTAGTAGTTGGTTAAATTTCAAATTTGAGATGCACAGCCTGAATAAAGGGAGGCAACCACAGGTTAACCTAAGCCTATTCATCTGATAAATCAGTCAAATACAGGAGAAAAAGGTATGGACTAGCAAGGATAGAAGCACAAAAGATGAGCAAAAAGAAATAAACCTCTCAAGCGATCAGCAACACTCCCATTTGGCATGTAAGGATAAACAAGCAATCTCTCATCAGGTGTCATGCAGAAGCCATACAAACGTAAGAGGTTACGGTGAAGAGCTAAACCAATCATCTCTACTTCGGTTTGAAACTGCACTTCTCCTGTGAAATTTGGATCTTTGAGCCTTTTAACCGCCACCACTGTCCTATTGGGAAGACATCCTTTATAAACAACTCCATATCCCCCTTGCCCTAGAATGTTTTTAGGATTAAAGTTGCCAGTAGCAATTTGCAGATCACGGAATGCGAACCTCTTTACATGACCAATTTCAAAATCATAATCTTGTTGCACTGCGATGTAAATTAAGACAAATTTAAACAATTACACAAGTTCATATTTGAAAAGGTGTACATTAGGAGTTAGGGAGTACCATATGATGTCAGCAAAACTCGAGATCTGTACCAATGTACCCAACAAACAAGCAGCATCACGCAAACCACAAATGTGGAACTTATCCCAATGGCAACAGAAAGCACCCACCTATGGTTTCCACTAACCCTGGGAGATGAAACTGAACCTGCCACTAAAAGATTGAACACGTTACATCAGCATTGTTAAAGAGCATCGTGACAAAGCACTTTGATAGATTTCATCAACATACCATTTAATGGTTTTGAAACATCTGTGCAACTTTGTTCAGATGAAGAAGTGCAAAGAAAGTTGTTCCCTGTAATACTACACAAAAGTACATGGAGCTTGAAGTGAATGAAAATAATTTACCAACAAGACTGTTCTGAATAGAAAAGAGATATTAAAGCTTAAGCTTATTGATGTTGAATAAATCTCTTTTTCTGCTAAGAAACTCACCTATAACCTTTTGCTAGTATTTTTGGAGTAGGACCACTAAGATTATTAAATGATAAGTCCCTGTACAATATGTTGAAGTCAAATAAAAGTCATAACAGCGGTCTGAACTCTGAAATAAAAGATGATGACGTGATGGGATACATACAAGAATGAAAGACCAGTGAGATTTGCAATGAGTCCAGGAATAGGTCCAGATAAATTATTCCTGCTAAGTCGCCTGAAAACTTGCCATGGAGAAAGAATTTAGAAGGCAAATATTCAAGGGGAGGAAAAACACTAATAGCTACAAGAATGCACCGAGCAAATGTCAGACCGCACTTACAGGTAGCTTAGATGAGGTAGAGAGCCCAAAGAGCTCGGAATTGCTCCAACGAATTGGTTACCAGAAAGATCTAGAGTTTGAAGCTCTGAGAGCTTCCCTATCTCATCTGGAATAGGACCTGACAATTGATTGTTCTGCAACAACCTAAAAACAGAAACAGAAAGCATACAATGAATACAAAAAGATTCACATTCTCAGGGGACAATGGTAAAGAAGGTTTACTCCACAGTAATTTCCTCCTACAAATCAAAAGAAGTTGGAGCCAAAGAACAACCTAAACTTGAAATGAATGGAAGAGAATAATACAAACTTTTAAAAACACATACGCATATCTCATCAAGATTCTGAGAACCAACAATGGCATTGGTTCTAGCAAGAATAAGTATAGTCCCTACTGCACTATAAAGCATCTTTTGCATTAGCAAATTAACTTCTAAATCTAAAAAGGAACCTACTTTCTCATTGATCACAAGTTACCTGATGCGAAATATTTAGAAAACCTATAACCTTCTAGACAATAATCCAAACTCAACAGTATCAACATTTAAGATACGTAATAGAAGTACATATTCTTGGGTAACTCTTAATCATTTATAAAGAACAACAACCAATTGGATTCTGCAATGAAAGACATTGAATAATATGAAGCTTTAAATTGGCAGCATTAAAGAACAGAATTAGACAACCAGGAGTCCAGCCCAGGATAGTTAACTCACATTGTCCTTAGGTGACTCAAATTCCCAATGCTCGGTGAAAGCACTCCTGATAATCCCGTGCTGGCCATTTCCCTATGAACAACAATATTCCCAAAACCAAACTCCCAATTTTCACTTGTTTTGTCAAAAATGTCAAGAATTACATTGTAGAAAACAGATTAGGTTTCTTACAGCGAGATAACAAAGCCTTCAGCAGAACAAGCAACCATGTTCCAAGTACAAGGATCGACGGAATTAATATCCCAGCCGTCCATCGCGTGCCTATCATCTCTCATATCCCTCTTCACCGCCATCAAAGCAGCCACTGTTATATAATCAGTAATCACCATTCAAAATCAATAATCAAAACCCCCAAAAAAAATGTTAACAGTAGAAATGTCAACAGTCTTAAATTAAAGAGGGTAACTTTCTTTTTTTCCCCTTTTCTTTCATTTTACGATAAGATTTAAGAACCCAAAGCCACCTTCATAGTTAACTCCTTTAGGAGAGAGGAGACTATCACCAGCCGAAACGGAATGGACCCAACAAAAGCAACGAAAAAGCAACAAAACCATCCACATTACGTGCTGCTGATGCTCCATTTGAAAGTTCAACAAAAGCAACGACAAAAAGAAAGAAGAGCCAAAGTTAAAAATAAAAAGGGGAAGCTGAAGCTTTTAATTCTTTTTCAGTGGGTTTTGACTTATGAAAGTAAGGCCAAAATCTACTGACAGAAGAAAAAGAAAAAGATGAAGAAGACTGGAAAGTTTGGTTTTTTCTGTTGAATTTCATTTCATTTGTTTTGCAATTTGCATTTGCAGCTCTTTCTTTTTTTGGATTCCCCCTTTTCACAGTCTTGGATAAATAAATTAATGCTTTGTACCAGTATATTAAAAGGGAGGAAATGATTAAAAAAATTTCCAGCGTTATAGTATTTCATTTTTGGGTGGGATCGTAAGACCAGGAGAATGGCTTTTGAAAGAGGGTAAGTCCTCGAGATATGTGAAATGACAGAGATTGTCGACTTGTCTTAATTTGAAGAATTATATAATTTTTTGTATGGTTTACGAAGTTTGGGTTTGTCTGATTTGAGTGAGTTTTTGGCCGTTGAGATCTCATGGTTTCATTGATGATCATAAATGGACGGTTCCTAAATATGTTTGAGATGACAACATCAACGTGATTTCACATATGTAAAGTGGTCGACAATGGCGCGAAAATTCATGTTGCCGGGAATTTTGGATATCTCCCCTCCCCTGACCCAAAGTGGTCCTTGCACAGAAACGGCATCGTTTCTTTACGAGGCTCAGGCTACAGAAAAAGGGCTTCTTTGGGTTCTTTCTTTCTTTCCTTCCAAGAACCCTCAATTAGTCAATTTCTCTTATAAATAAATTTTTCAATATAGTATACTTATCCGAAGAATCATTCAATCCACAGCGTCGTCTAGCCACATTAATGAATATTGAATAAAAAAAATAGGCATTTATAAAAGGAGAAAATGAAGGAAAAGGAGAGCAGGAAATGTTGAAAGTGGGGGAAAGGGGGAAATGGAATGGGCAAAAGAAGAGAAGGGCGTTCAAAATCAAAAGCAATTAGTTAGGGAAACAAACATTGAAACAAGGAGCCAGCTCAGTGTCTTTTGACGACCAAAAGAAAACGTAATTATTAACGCATGGGACCTTTTTAGAAGAGCATCTTCTTCTTTTTGACAAATCATGCACCCAAAATAATATCATTAGATTAGATTTAGATTAGACTTTCTCTACTAACTGAGATAATCCGTCCATTCACAAAACAACAAATGGCACCTGGCTTTGGCTGTCATCAAGATTCAGATCTGTTCTGCCCTTTTTTTTCCAATTTTCTTTTTGGGGTTCTTCAGCTGAAGAGCTTTGCAGCTTTTCTTTGAGAAAAATTGTGGTACTGGGCTGCGAATGGTTGAAGTGAACAATATCACTTGGCTGAGATTGTTGAAACAAAAAATGAGACGAACTGAGAAACAAAAATGTAGTAGAAAGAGAGCAATAACATTACTTTTTGCACAAACAGTAACAATAATTGTCTGCAATTTGAAGTCAGCCACCACAAACCACCACAATAAACTAGAAACAAAAGAACAAAGGCACGTAACCAAACCCAAAAACCAACTAGCCCACCCCCCACCTTTATCTTCGGACCATTCTATCAGGGACCTTCTTCCTAGCTACAAATACAACTTTCTCAACTTTTCCTCCACTAGCAGCTTTTCTGGTCTGTCCATCTTAAGTCTATCTTTACTATCAAACATGTACATTAACAAAAAAAAAAAGGGCTTTTTGAAAAAAAAAAAAAAAAAAGGTAAAACTCGTAGAATAAAGGACCAAGAGAGGCAGAAGTAAAGTAGAAAAATCAAGAGAAGGCAGCCATTCAGCTGCCACAGAGACTGTACGCGTCGTGGAAGAGTAGACAATGATGCTGGACAGGCCTCAATCAATGGTGGTTACCCAAAGATAGTACTTCCTTTTTGTGTCTCGCATCAACTAGGAGATACCAAATTCTTATACCGCTTCTAAATGCTTATGTCCCTGCTGGATGATGCATGAAATGTTGTAGCCCTATTTGCCGTTTCACATGATCCGGAATCAACTTGTTAATAAGCTCCGGTGAAGCCCCAGCTAACTGTAACCCAAAGAAATGCAAATGATTAACAAAGCATTGACTTCCACAAGAAACAATCACATTATACACAATGAAAATTTATCTTTGTTTTGTTTTAGTGGAAAGCACAATTAGTAGAGTTCCATTCAGAAACATACTTCCTGTTTAAAGTTGAAAAGTGGCGGTAAAGGCCTCCCATTCGGTAAGCGAGCATTTGGTTCTCGAAGCTCATCAAAGAAGGGATGTGCACATGCTTCAAGCTATAATGGCAAAGAGCAGATCAAAATAAGTTCCAAGTCTATAATGGGAATATCAAAAGAAAGGACCTAGGCCTCATTAAGAAAGGGAGACACTAGAAACTCACAGCTGTACAGCGAAGACTTGGTGAGTATTGCAGCAGTCGTGAAGCAAGATCAATTGCTTCTGGAGGCATTCGTTTGTGGAAAACCTAAACACATACAAGATGGTAAATCAACTGCTAAATTTATATTATAAAACAAGGCACTTATTACTCAAAATAAATACTTCTGCCCTTACAGACCTTAGCAAAGAAACATAGAACACTAGTATAAAGATTCAATCATTAAAAACAAAAATCAGCTGATATTTGATAAGTAAAATTATCCAGAAGGCATTACGATTAACAAATAAGACGTCTCGGCCTCAATCATTTCATAATACTAACATATATGGAAAATAGAAGTCAAACCTTATGCCATGGATGTGCTTTAATCTGTGGAAACCTAAAATCTGTGTAATTGGGATTCATGCAGCGAATTTCTTCCCTGGTGGGTGTACCTAGGACCTGTAGGAAAATATGTAAGAACCAGACACATGCTTACAAAGAAATGTATACCTTGAAGCATCAGCAAGCAAATTCTACCTTGATAATCTCTACAAGCTGGTCCACTGCATTCTCTCCAGGAAACAATGGCTACACAAGATTTATATCAAGTGTCAATCGTCACAGAAACAGAATGATTGGAAGAAATTTCAAAAAAAAAAAAAATCAAACTGAGAAAAAGGGAAAATGTTAACCTGGCCCAGCAAGAGTTCAGCAAGAACACAACCAGCTGACCAGATATCTATTGAGGTTGTGTATTCCGTGGCACCAAAGATAAGTTCGGGAGCCCGGTAGAATCGCGAACATATGTATGAAATGTTAGCTTCACCTTTGACCTGATCACAAGTAAAATAATAGTAAGTAATAAGTATTTTACAACAAAAAAGGCAGGCAAAAGAAGATTATAATCACTTAAACACCATTTTTTGATCTCATCTAACTTCAAGTCAGACCAGAGTCGATGTTTCCCAACCAAAAACCCACCCCCACCCCACCATCCTTTCTTCTTCTGCCCTTGACAACTAAAAAGCAGCCACAAAAGACAGCCCCGTAAAGGTGGCAAAGGTAAAAACACAAGTACACAACAGAGGCCTGTTTTAAGCAGACCAAGCTGCAACAGGTCCTAGGTTAAAATCCATCTTTTTATATTAATGGTGATATAAAAGAAGGCCCAGGTTTTCAACACGTTTTAGCTGCTCGCAAATTATTACTGAAATCAACTTTAAGACCCAATATGGATGTTTAACTTGGAAGAAAACTAACTAGTCAACTAAAATCAGTCACAAATTAGTAGGAGCATTAGGGAATTATAGAGGAGATCAACTTACGAGCACTTTTGCGCTTCCAAAATCACAAATCTTAACCTGGTGAGTCAGGGGATCAACCTGTGCAAAGCAACAATTGCCACAGAAACATTGTCAATACAATTGACTAAATACCATCATCATCAGTAAATTTTTATTAACAAAAGGGGGGAAGGGGGGAGAAGCATACCAAAAGATTTTGAGGCTTCAAATCCCTGTGACAAACTCCAGCAACACCATGGAGGTACGCTAGCCCCCGAAATATCTGCAAAAACTCCTCTGATTAGCAGAATGGATAAAATTAAACAAGAGATCAAGGGCGGAAAAGATTACTATGCACACCTGGTATGTGTAAAGTTTCACATAGATGAGTGGCATTCTTTGATTTGCACTGCTGTAATGTTTTAAAACCCTATACATGCTCTCTGGTACGTATTCCATAACCAAGTTCAAGAATAGCTCATTTTTTGTAGTGGTGGAAAAGAAACAATGCTTCAAGGAAATCACATTCGGATGATCTAGAACACGCATCAATTGCAGTTCACGATTCTTATATCTTCTGTCTTGCAAAACTTTCTTTATAGCCACGGTCTCTCCTGTTTCCAAGCATTTTGCCTGACAGGAAAAAGATGCATCAGCATGTGAAATACTAACAAGACAGGATTAGCTACAGTCTTAATATGTTTTAGGTACCTGAAAAACAATCCCAAATGATCCTGTTCCAACTACACGCTCTGCCATATAACTGATGGTCTACAATAATCAAAAATATGAAATTCCAAGTTAAAGAAAATAGTAAAATTTAACATCCCCAATATTGATCTTAAAACTGGGTAACTCTAAAACACGCATACCTGCTTAGGTTCTCCATTTTTGCCTCCAATCGTTGTAGAAATTATGTGACCAGTGACCGGATCGTTCCCATCAACCACAGGAGCAGACATTTCCTGGTAAATTCAGAAATTCCCGGTAGAAAGAAAAGAGAAGTGAGACTTTGAAAGACCAGAAAGAAATTGGAGATCCAAAAACCACAAATCAAGTCCAAAAAGAAATCCAAACAATAATCAAACCCATAAACAAATTTTAGCTACATGATTCATTCTGATCCGAATAAAATTTTCATTTAAGCTAAAAAGAACAAAATCAAGCAATAAAATATATCAAATATAGCTGTAAATCCATTCTCCTAAGAATAATGTAATTAAAAACTCAAAATAGCAAAATGCAGAGAAGAGATCACAGATCGAAACAAATACATGGCAAAATTTTATCATTTAGGGTTCTCCGTGTAGCTCAACCAACAAGATCGCCATAAAAGCAAAAACCAAAAATAAAAATAGCACAAATCCAAAATTTCGCGTTTCAATGTTTCATATCCGTAGCTAAATAACACCTGCAAATCTCATAAAATCCCACCGACACCGAAAAAACAAACAGAATAACCAAAAATAATCGTTTTCCAGCTGATTTCCGGGAAAAAAAAAAGCACAGAGATAATAACAAACATGAAGCAGGAAAAAAAAACAACCGCAAATTCAGCTCCAAGTTCCGATGTCAGAAAAAAAATCCGGGAAAAAAAAGAGAGAATGGAATAAAAGTTTACCTTATCGTCAGCCATGACGTGCAACGATGAAAGGAAAAAAAAGGGAGAACAGAATAAAAAAAAAACCAAAGATCTAATAAGATGAAGAGCAGAGGCAGATCATGGTTATGGCGATAGAAGGAAAGGAAGAGAAAAAAAAAAGAAGAGGAAGATGATGAAAAAGAATTAGAAGAAGAAGAAGAGAAGAGGAGGACCCAGGGGAACAGACAGCAAACTAATGCCCATGTGATTCCACCTCCCTCCTCCTTTTTCTTCTTCCTTTTTCTTTTTTAGTTTTTATTTTTTTTCTCTCTTCCCTCTTTTTTTCCCCCTCTTTCTTTTCTTTTCTTTTCTTTCTTCTTTTTTTCTATAAATTAATTAATTTAATTTCTTTCTTTTCTTCCTTGGTCTTCTCTCTCTCTCTTTACTTTCCGTTCTCTTCGCTCCTCTTTCTGTTATTTGGAAACTTCCTAAACTACCCTTTGAATCCTTATGTAATTACGAATAATGGGATTTGAAGAGTTTTGGAGAAATTTTGGATAAAATAAATAAATTATTCGCCGACGTTTTTTAATCATTGAGCTCCTCAGCTACATTATCTCTCTCCTTAACGTTTCGTTATTCGTCATTTTATCCCTTTGGTTTTTGAGATTTTCTTTAATTATATCCGTTACCGTTACCGTAACTATTTAGGATTTTTATTTTTTCAATATTTTGATTTTTATTATTGGAATAAAACAGTTTCTCTTTTATTTTTTTTGGGTCAAGTGGGGGAATGTAGGATTGATGATGGGTTTAATCTTATCTTTTTGGAGACACATAACATGAATGAGGGAAATCTTGCCAAAATATTGGTCTTGTCATTGATGTATTTGTTCTTATAATTAAATTAAATTATTTAATTTTATTTTCCCCTCTAAATAATGAAATAGTAGCAATTTGAGATTAGGAAAATGCTAATTTCAAAGAATTTGAAGAACATCGAGCAATGGGTTTTCAAAGGGGTCTTATTCAAGATTTCTGTTAAGAAATTGATATTTGGTCTAAGATTAAGACCGGAATTATTCTAATTCATAAATAGTTGGCTGAAATTTACTATGTATATACGAGTAGATGGGCAAATAATTAGGCAAAGATTTTGCAGTGAAGGGCAGGCTTTTGTGGTCCTAAGTAACAGAGAGCAGCAGGTGCCCAACTTGGGTCCAATTAAGAAGAAGAATGGTTCAGCTATCAGCTCATCAGCTCTCCATTCAATTCAACCGACCTAAAGTTGGATTGGATAGCGATTTTTGAATGAAAATGGTAGCTATCTATTTAGACTATATATGTCTATATTAACATTAATCATGCCTTATATAGTTTTTTGCTAATTAGGCATGAACTAAAAGTTAGATGATCAAATTTAGAGAGTCTATTCTATGTTTGAATCAATTTTCAACTTTGTTAGGTAAATCCATATATATGTTAAAACTTGTTAATTCCAAATCATCATTCAAATTAAAATGACGAAATACAATAATCAAAAGTCTTGTTAACATTAGATATTTCTTTGTGTTCAAACGATGTAATGCAAAATCACAAATACAAACAACATTCACTAGACTACGATTATCTTAATAAATGTAACAAATTAGTCAAGTCCATATAAACAGACACAAAATCCATATGAAAGTGTGACAAAAACTCATATAGAGTGAAACTTGAATTCATGATTTTTATAGTTTATAAACAATATACTTACCATTTTAGCTATTATATATTCGGGTGTTGAATTAAAATGAGTAATTGTTGGAATTCACCAACAGAAAATGTTGAATGGAAGACTTTTCCACTCCTGCTGCCTCTTATCTTATGTGCTAAAAAGAAGTTCACAATTTCTATAACCCAATATAAAATAAGCATAATTTACATTAGTCTACACAACCAAGTTGACCATATAGCTCTGCTTCATGATTCAAGCCAATTTAATATACACATTTGAATAACTTTTTATCTCTCTCTGCCTTTTTTTCATTTTTAATAAAAAGAACTGTTTTGATTAAGTGTTTAGCATAGAAAGAAGGAGAAAAAGAAGAGAGAGGAAATGATGATGATGGTGATGATGAAGAGTATAGTAAATTATGATGATGATGATGATGATAAGTATGCTTACTTTCCTTCAATGACGCATGAGAAACATTTTGTGTGACCGGAATTGCTTCTACAGCTATAACTGTTTTATGCCATATATATTATATATATGCTTCAAAGGGGTTGCAATTTTTGGTCACATTCATTCATGACTTAATTTGCATGCTTCTCATCTCATTTCATGTGAATGCTTAAGCTTCTCCGGACCATATTTTTCAACTAATTAAAGATTAAAATATATATAATATATAATTAGTCTAGAGGTTAGAGGGTCCAATATTTTTACCTTTCGGTGAATGAGTTGTTTTTACTTTTTGTTTAATCTTTGGGCCAGGGAAGGGAACCACTTTTTTTCAACAAAGAAGATTAGAATTGAAGAAGCAGAAACTTGAACAAGTGTGAAAACGGAAAAGGAGTTTTTTTGCACTGTTAAAATGTTGACCAAAGGAGTTTTGGGGGAATGGTTGCGTTGCGTCGGTGCGGTTGGTCAGGACTCAGGGCCTTTTGGGTCAGAGTCAAGACCTGCCTGGTGCCTCTGCCCCCTGTTTCTGAAAAATTATAATCTCTGCCTCTGCCCAAGTGAAAAACTACTAATAGCCTAGCCCTATGACCTCCATGGCAAGTGAAAAATTTACTATATATTTTTTACTTTTATATATCACCATTGACAAGGAGACACGTGTCAATATGGGTTGACTGTTTAGGATCTTTTAGCCATGGATTGCAAATTACTACACCCATTCAACTTTGTTTTCTTCTTATGATAAAAAATCCTTATAACAAGTTAGTACTTGGTAGACAAACAAACTATAGAAGTTCAATCCTTTTTTTTATTTTTTTCTTTTTGTCAAAGCCAAAGCCAAAGCCAAATCATGTTTAACTTAGATTTATAGCAGTCCAAACCTCAATTTTTGGTCATGTTTTGGACAAGTTTGAGATACAACAAGTGAAGCAGGAGTTGAAACTTGAAAGCCATAGCAAATTAGTACAACATTGAACTTTGGTCATTTGTCTGACACAAAGTCAGCCCAAACAATAAAGAATAAACTGTATAAATATAAATAAAAGGCCTAGAGAAGAAGCCCGTTTCTGAGGCTATTAAATTGCTTTCATGTTGGATTCACCAATAGGCCCAAGATCAAGAGCGTCGAAATATTAATATAAATCCATTTCCATTGATGAAGCGTGTTCCATTAAAAGTTTGCCTTACAAGTTTCTTTTGGCAGTGCGCAGGAGTTTGATAGATTTTTTCTGTGGGAAAAAGGCTTGAACTTGTATTTTGCAGGTGAACTTCCATGGGAAATAGGTAATCTTGCTAGTTTGGAGGTGTTTGCAGGAGATAAAATCCCATGGGAAATTGACCATTCATTGGACATGTAACATATTGGCTTCTGGTTAATACTATTTGCTTCTTTAATTTACTAGTAAAATTACTCAGAAGATTCGTTTTAGTGGAACCATATAGATAAAAATGATGAATTGGAAGACAAAAGTTAATGTCTCAAGGACTTGTCATGATCTCCTCTCCTTTTCTTGCATTAGCATTAGCATTAGCGTATACTTAACCAGCAGCCAGACAGCTATACTTTGCGTCATGAACAATTGACCAAAAACATAAATTAAACAAGAATTTAAATAAAGCAAAACAATTATTTTAATGTTTTCTTTTAGAGATGTTCCTTGCAATTAATTAATTTCCAATTAGTCCTACTTGAGAAGCAAAGAACAATTTTAACAATTCTATAGCCAACACACTCTTGGAATATATGAGTATATATGGCACTCAAAAGAAAATTGGAAAATTGTTGGAGCTGGTCAACTACTTTCAAATTTCAATCAACTACTTTGTCTATATATATACACTTTTGAGGCCTTTCCTGGTTCCATGCTACGTATTTTCAATCTGTTCTTCAGCCGCCCCTTGGTTACATTCCTCGTTCCAATATTGGTCACAATTCACAAATTAAGGCCATGACCTGAAGCTTATTGCTTGAGTAGCCACATCCAATTTAGATTAGGCAACACAATATTCAAACCATGAGGAATCAAGTTTAGGTGTATTTTTCACTGTAAAATCCAAGTCATTACCACTTGCGCCAACCTAATTGGCAACCTTTATAATTATTGATGTAATTTCAAACCCTTAAATATGATCTTTACATACTTATAACACATCAAGAAATCCAATGATCAATGATGTATTCGGAAAGTGTGGGATATTGGAAATGAAATTTGTTAGAATTTGGGACAAATAAAAGAATGATTAATGGGAGGGAAATGTATACTTTCAAGGGAATGTTTTCATGAGGTCCACTACTTGTCTTCCAAGAAAGTTCCACCCAACAAGCAAAACCTGAATTATTTTGTTCACGGAACTTTGCTTTAAATTAGAATTTAGAGGTAGACCCCAAAATGTTTTTCTGATTATTTGTCTTTTTTGCGACTTCCCTCCATTTGTTTCACCCCAAAAGAATGGACTAAGATTGATCATTGATGAATGATGATGGCGCAAATGAATTGCAAACCCAATTTGAGACTTAGAAGATATGATTCAAGATTTTCAACATATGAATCTGATGATTCTCTTGAGATCCTATCTTACTATAAAAATCAAACGTAATGGGTTGGCAAATCGACAGGTCACATGCCATTTCTCCATTTTTGTTTTGTTATTAATAATTTTATATTCTATATATAGTATGTCCAACCACAGTGTTTTTATGATATCTTCATTGAAGGTTTGGAAAGAGCAACTTGGCTTGAAACAAATGGCATTCTAAAATGGTGATCATATTGTATTTTGGACCCACTATACCATAGGGGCATGTTGGCAGGAGCCTTTCATGATCAATTTGGGATATAATTGGCATTTGGCAATGGGATTCAAAATTCATGGTCCGAATGAATATACGAAGAGTTTTTGTAATTTGGGTCAATTTGTGCACCTAAAGAAACCAAGATGGCTACGTTCACTAGGGTTTTTGCTTCGTGAGTCCCACTTTGTCATGAAGTAGATGGAGACTATTGTTCCCCAAACGATTATGACCCTTTCGCAGTTTCGCTTTTGTCCTTAAATTCTTTGTTTTCATTCAACCCAACGCCAACTTGATGAAACATACTATTTTTTCCTCCAAAAAAACAAAACCTTATTGGTTAATAAGATAAAAAGTTGGAATATAATTGAACTTTATTAGCATTTCAACGTATTCCATTTTGTTGGTTTGTTAATATTACTAAATCATATCAACATGACTAATGGATACGAATGAAGTACATTAAGAGTGAAGGGCCAATTAGCAAATATCAAAAGCCGACCATTATTATTATTAATAAATGTAATAAGTAGATGATAAAAATTTTATATAAAAAATTGTATTTGTTTCTTCATAAGATCATCATTGTATTTATTGAAATTTCAAACTAAGCTACCAATTGATATCATCAAATTCTGTTTGCATATGAGGAAAAAAAAATTACGTTGTACCCTTTGGGGCTTTCGTCAAAACATACTCTCTAAATTTTGTATATTCATATTCATATATAAATACATCAACATGCCAATTGTCATGCAAAAAAGACATAACATTTGTTGAGAGAAAAGTTCAAGTTTTGAACAAAACTTATAAACAGCTTATTGGATTGGCAATAAACTATATCGACTGCCTTACCCAAAAGCTGTGGGAACCTTTGTTTTATATATTCATAATTTATACTTCACTTGTTTTTGAATGCTTCCAAGGTTTTGATTTGGTTGTTTCCGTGGGGAAAACGTCTTCTTATAACTTTTTAGTTTATTATTATAATATCCTAATAATATATTACTGTATTTTTAAGGTTTTATTTTGGGAAGTATACATTATAATTATAAGTTAAGTACGTAGGGTATAATATGAATCTACGATTGTGTCAAAGATTATATTATAATAATATAATCCATACATTTTGATAAAACTACATATATATATATATATTTAAGAATTAGACTAGCATTGGATCCAGCTAAGAGCTTAATTTGATAGAGAAGAAAATGGTTGTAGGATCTGCATGCCATATAAATTTCTTAAAAAGATACTATATGAAATCTGTTCAACTCAATTGCATATGCGCTGCTAACTATATATAATAATCATATAATTATATATATAATTCCAATTTAGGTATATTATATGATTATAAATATTCTTCTTCCCATTTGAAAAACGTTTATTTGAGAGAGATTTAAAAAAATTAAAATTACAGCTTTAAAATCATTAGGAAAATTTTTATATGTATTTTTTACCAATTTTTTTACATGTATACTCAATACTTTAAATATATATTTACATAAAATTATTTAATTAGTATTATTTATTGATTATATTACTTTTTGGGTACCATTAGAGTACTTAATTAATTGTCCCAATTATGTACCCGACTACTTCTTTAATTATCTTTTATTATCCTAATTATCTAAACGTATAAACATTCATGATTTGGTAAAAAAATACTAACACATTTGTAATTCTTCTTACTAAACTATATATATAAGAGAATTTATAGGATTTTTTTTCGAGATAAGAATTTATAGAATTAAACCTTATCTTGATATTAAAAAAAAACTTTTATCTTGAATTTATAGGAATTAAACTATATATATAGTATAGTCAACTATCAACTATACACTTGTATAATCTGATCCAAATGTGATTCATATGACAATCCTTATTATAGTTAACAAAAATTGTTCAAATAAGAAACAATTTTTACCTTTCTCCTTTTTTTAGAAGGTCAATCCTCAATTCTCTTAGCCATGCGGATCACCCGAACCCGAAATATGTAAGTCCACGGATCCAACGTGATGAGTCTAATTTCTTCCACAAGTTCCTTGAGTCGCGGCAAAACAAAATTTCACTTCGTTTTCACCACTTCAACCTCGCAAAGACTTCTCCTTTACCCATTCAAAAACGCCTTTTCTTTTTTAATCATTTCCATGACAAGGATTTTCCTAGAAGCCAAACAAATCCATGCCTAACTCAATAAGATAAGCATTACTTACATAACACCCTGAATCCCCCAACAGAATGAAAATTCTTCCATAATTTCCCTGTTCTTTCTACTTTATATGTTAATTATTATGCTAAATAACGTTATTTCCCAAGTATTTTACTAACAATATATTTTGCCATCATTTAAGTAAGTTTAACTCCACCCCTTTTTCATTTTTCTACCATTTTTCAAGTTCCTGTCTTCACCTAACCTCTTTCACTCTCTTTGAGCCTATATAGATTCTCACAATATATTTGTATTTTAATGGAGATAAGAGCCTGGTTCTGTTAACCCAAAATAAAACCCATTTTGTCTAAAGATCCTTATCTTTTAGTATTTCTTGGGTTTTGACATATGAGAGAGCAAAGTTATTGTTTTTGTCAAAGTTTTGTATATTCATCTATTTTGCTTTGAGTTGAAGTGATCATATGGAGTAGGTAACGATCTGATTCTGTGTTTGTTTGGAAGATAACAAAGGTTCGGTATTTATTACTTTGGAGGGAGTTAATTAGCTCTTGATTACTATTATTAGTGTTGATTTTTTGTGATTGTGGGTTTTTGGGTTGTTTTTTTGGTTGAATGAGCGTGTAAAGTGATAAATTTTCAGGATTTGGCCTGATCGCATTGTCTATGGTATCTGAGTGAGGTTTTAATATGGAGGAAATGCTATCTTTTTTCCATTATCTGATTGCTCATATGTATGCTTATTGCCGTGGGTTTTGATAAATTTGGAGGAGGGGGTCTCTTTCTTTTGTTTTAAATTTCATTTTTTTTTTCTAAAGTTTTCTGAGATTAATGGATCAAGAGAAAAGAGGTGATAGGATAGAAACTAGTGAGAATTTGAGTCAAGTCAATGGGAATTCAAAGAATTCAGTTGATAGAATTGTGTCTGAGACTGTTATTGTGATAGCTTCTGAAGAAAATGGGGAATTGAGATTGCAAAATGATAGCTCTGGATCGTGTAAGGGTCAGGAGATGGATTGTGAAAGAGGAATTGCTCATCAGAATGATCTGGGAAGCAGCCAGAATCCTTGTGCGTTTATGGATGGAAAGATCCTGGGAAATGAGGAAAGAGATTTGGGCGAGAAAAACAATGGAGGGGAACCAAGTGAGGCATTGAGTAATCAGGAGACAAACGAAACACGAAAATTTTCTGCAACAACAGGTCAAGGGAATCAAGGAAGTGGGGGGAGTTTAAATAATTCAGTTGATGGATTTGTGGTTGAGACTAGTATCTTGATTAACAACCAACAGGCTGTATGTATGGATGGAAGTAATAGGTTATTAGAAGTGAAAGACAATGGATTGGGTTCAAGTAAAGTAGTGACAGAAAAGCCAAAGAAAAAGATTGCTGAAGCAGAGGAAAACTCATGTGTGATTGATATAAAGGGAAGTGGTGGTGGTGGAAGACAGTTTAAGGAGGGTTGGGATGGGGAAAAAGTTTGTAGAATTTGCCATTTGAATACAGAGCAATCACTTGAATCTACTGATAGTACATCAAATAATGAAGCTACTATGGATCTTATTGAGCTTGGTTGTGCGTGCAAAGATGAACTAGGAATTGCACATAGTCATTGTGCAGAGGCATGGTTTAAGCTGAAAGGAAACAGGTATTGTTCTTTCTGTTGAAAGGAAATATGTAATAAGGTGTTGTTTTAACTAAACTTTGCCGTTAGTATCATTATGTTTTACGTAGAATGCATTATATTGGTTGGGTTTGGCTTCTTAACTCTTCATTTATAATTTCCCATTGCTTTGTTCTGTTTGGAATATCGCTCTGTTCAGTGAAACATGATACTTTTCCCCTTATTATTGGTGTTTGGAGTGAAAACATACGGAGTGGAGAAATGTCCCCTCTTGAGCAATAGTATATGATATGAAGTTCTAGTTACCTTTCTCTTTTTCTTGACATGTTTGGGCCAAAGAAATACACGTCTGAGTTAAGGGAATTGTTATGTGATAGAATTGATACAAGAGTTAACTGAGAGTTGCAATCTTAAATTGGCTCCATTAACAGCATTCCAATCAGCAATATTTGATTCTTTAGTTCACAATTAATTAGGTGTTCAGGCTTCTAGTGGTTGGTGTGAAGCATGTCTTGATAATTATGAAGCAATCCTTTTGCTGTATTCTGAATTACATGTACTTAAACCAACATTTGATACTTATGCAATAATAACTTGGATGTCCACAATGCTCCTTTTCTTACCTTCTCATGTTTAATTTACTCTACAGAATGTGTGAAATATGTGGACAGACTGCAAAAAATGTTACTGGTGTGCGAGATAACAGATTCATTGAAGATTGGCATGACCAAGGATCTACAAGTATTGTTGGCATCTCATCAGATCGAGCTGTGGGATGTTGGCGTGGACAGCCATTTTGTAACTTCCTGATGGCATGCCTGGTAATAGCCTTTGTGCTGCCATGGTTCTTTCGTGTAAATATGTTTTAAAAGGGTGTGAACAGACCTGAATTCCTCCTTTGCATCACCATTTTTTTTTGCCTCCTTGTCTCCCGGCTACTCCTCCGGAATTTGGTGGATATGATATAACTCGTCAGTGGAGCTGTATTTGGGGTTATTTCTGGTTTTCAATGCCCTTATAGACATACTTAAGCCTTAACTAAAGGCTTGATGCTGCAACTTCTGCAAGTTGTCATAAGATTCCATGCCTCAACGGCTTACTATGCGACAATAACGTTGCTGGAATTGAGTTTGTTTGTTATTGGACCTGTTGGCATATACTATATGGTTGAAGCTTAGACAAGGATGGCTTAGGAGTTGGCCCCCATTACTGGGAGAGGAGTATTTTTCTTTTTCACTTAAAATATTATCATTTTCCATTGTTGTTATGGTCATGTCTTCCATATTTCTTGGATATAAATTTGGCACATGCCCTTGTTTCATTCTGGGAATTCCCATTGTATACGTGAATGTAATCACAATATCAGCACAGAAACCATCTAATGATGAAAACGTAGGTTGCAATCTCAATTTCGTTTCTGGTTCTTAACTTTTTTTAGGGACTCAAATTACCCACAATTTGTCTCGTGGGCTTTTCACCAACAATGTTACCACTGTTGGACCTTCACTAACTTTTTTCTGTTGCAATTAAATTTGGTTTAATAAAATTTTAAGATTCTGCCTAACAGAAATCCGTTGTAGTCTAGTTGGTTAGGATATTCGGCTCTCACCCGAAAGACCCGGGTTCAAGTCCCGGCAACGGAAAGCCCTTTTTAATTTTTTTGCTACAATTAGAATTTAGAAAGCTTCTTATTTTTTGCCTGAATGCCTCAATGTTTTCCGGAAATTGTATTTTGGGCCCCAAGTTGAAGGGGCAAAGTAGTAAATTGGAGGCAGAGATAAAACCCTAGCTTTTGCCCTAAAGTCCTCTCTTTTAAACTCTCATCCTTAACGCAGCTGCCCTCTTTGTAACTCCACCGCTGTTCTGAACCTCCATCACTACGCCATGGTACACTCTCTATCTTCTTCTCAATCTGAGCTCTGATTTCAGACTTTTTTTTTTCTAATATATTCAGTAGGGTATATTCAGTATTTGGTTTTGTGTCATTAATGTTATTTTTTTCTTTTTGATTATTTTTTTGTAAATATGAAAAGGCATCAGAGAAGAAGCTCTCCAACCCTATGAGGGAGATCAAGGTTCAAAAACTTGTTCTCAACATCTCCGTTGGTGAAAGCGGTGATCGTCTCACCCGTGCCGCCAAGGTAACAGAAAAAAAAAGAACTTTTCTTTTCCCAAATTATTAACTTGAACATCTGCTAATCCTTTTTATCTTTTCCCCCCTCCCCAATTTGTTTTAATTAGGTCTTGGAACAACTCAGTGGCCAAACTCCAGTCTTCTCCAAGGGTAAAAATTCTGAATCCAATTTGGTCTTTTGGTTGTTTCTTTCTTTTTGGCTGTTAATGAATTTAAAATAAACAATGCTGCTTTGGTGTGAGCAGCTAGGTACACTGTGAGATCTTTTGGAATCAGGCGTAATGAGAAGATTGCCTGCTACGTTACGGTTAGAGGAGAGAAGGCTATGCAATTACTTGAGAGTGGTTTAAAGGTGAAGGAATATGAACTTTTGAGGAGGAACTTCAGTGATACTGGTTGCTTTGGATTTGGTATCCAAGAGCACATCGATCTTGGGATCAAGTAAGTTTTAAGTTTATTTTGTGGCTGCAAATTCTGTGTTTTAAGTGGATTCTGTCTGTTGATAATGCCTTTTCAATGCTTGTGTTTCCTTTATATGAATAGAATGTGTAGAACTGAGTTGGGATTGTTTGGTAGGTTTAGTTTATTGAATTTCATTGAAAGTTTATGACTTACTTGAATGGGTACCACTCTTTTTTGTATCGTGCAAAGCTTTTGGTTCAACATTGTGGGTTTTAGGATATAAGAATGGATCTGTTTGCCTGTTAATCTTGGGATAGCAATGCAACTTTTAGGTGACTAAGTTACTTATTATCTCTTTTTGCCTATGTTATATTCTGTGGCTTAAAACTAGATAACACCATTCCAAGTTGGTAAGACTGATTGTTGAAGTACTAAGCAAGGAAGGTTTCAGATATTGGCCCTTTTATACCCATATAACTGAGTTAATTCAAAGTAGATATTGAAGCCTCATTCTACTGAGTTACAATCAAATTGGTGATCTTATGAGATCCTTGGGCATAAATTATAACGCTCTTCTATTTTATAGGTATGACCCTTCAACTGGTATCTATGGTATGGACTTCTTTGTTGTTCTGGAACGAGCTGGGTACCGTGTTGGTCGTCGCCGCAGATGCAAGTCACGTGTTGGTATTCAGCACAGAGTTACTAAGGAGGATGCCATGAAGTGGTTCCAGGTCAAATATGAGGGTGTCATCCTTAACAAGTCTCAAAATATTGGAGCTTAGGAATAGCCAGTTAAGAGCTTAGTAGAGCCTGAGTTTTGAGTTTTTGCTACTTGATTTTGACTGGTTTCTGTGTATCAGTTATTTTGATTTCCCTTTTAAGAGATTAACATTCAGCTTAAAATCTTTTGAAGTACTTTTCTGTTGGTTTAATTACTCTATCAATATATATGCATTTGGATAATGCCTTTATCTATCACAACATTAAAACTGAATCTAGTGAAAAAGAATGCCAAGAAGCCTATGCTATTGCAAATTCCAGTTTTAACTACGTGCAATTTCAAGCTCTGTGAAAGGAATTCTGTATTAGAAAATTGAATGCTTCGCATTGCATCTTTGGCTGGTAATGTTGTTTTAAAATGTTAGCAGTAATTATGCCATGGAAATATGGCAATTGATCCTGATAATAAAATGTTTATTCATGGGTGTTTCTTCAAGCGAACAAAATGGTTCCTATCACTGTATTTGTTGTCAAATGAATAAGCAATGGTTGATTTATTGCTGCAAGCCTGCAAGATACATGAAAAAAATGCAATGAATGTAACATTGACACTCAGTAGGGTGTTACAAATGGGTTAATTCTGCAAATAAAGGGATAAAGGGTAAAGGCCAACAGACAACTCTCCTAGGCACTGAGCCGGTGAGTCTTATGACCTCAACAATTGAATAAGCTCACTCTTCTTTAATCTTGAGTAACCCTTGATTCCTTTAGCTTTTGCTAGTTCTTTCAACTCTGGAAGTTTCAATTTCTCTATCTTTGCCAACTTTAATCCCTCATCCTCATCCTCGGTAGCTACCACTTCGTTTTTCTGCTCCAGAACCATTCCTCTTGGGGCTGTTGGGAATGGAATTGGTGACCTCTTAACAAAATAAGACGGTGGCCTTGATAACTTGAAACCCATTGTTTCTGCATCAACCTTCTCGTTCCTCCTTTGCGTCGCCTTGGGGACATTAGCTTTCCATCTCAATGCCTTCCCTCCCTTTCTTGATCTGGTGACTGCCAAAATTGTTCAATTCTCAAGTTCAGACATTTTGAGAGTAACCATTTTGAATTGTCAAAATTAGGCCAAACACATTACCTCGTGCGGTTGTTCTTGATTCTCGAAGAACATCCAAAACTGTTTCAGCTGTCGATTTATTCTTGGACGAGCTCAAGCTTTTAGATTTAGCACTTCCAGTCTCTCCCTTGGAGATTGAAGACTGTATCCTTTTAAACAGAGCAATTATATCTTCCTGAGCAGCTGTGTTGGGTGCTGTAGTATTACCATCAAATGATTTCTTACTTTCATCTCCATTCTTTTCCCCTGAGACAGAAGTTTTTGTCCGGCGGCTTCCTCTTCTGTTCCCATCAGTTATTATGCTTGAAAAAGATAGCCGAAAAGAGCAAAACTGTGTAGACTTATCTGCAATCTCTGTCAAATTGAATAAGCTGCATCAAAAAATGATCCCTCAGTTTCTAGTTTAGAAAATTTCAGACTTCCAGCATCAACAACAGATTCATGTACTAATCATCATACTTCAAGCCAAAAGCTACGATATATGAAGTAAAAGACAGACTATTGATATAGGCATGAACAATATTCAAATGTACATAACAGATTTGAAGAGACAGAGACCAAAACATGTCCGAATATCAGAAAGATCGATCTTTCTCTCAAAAGTAGTATAACAAAGAGATGGGAATTATGAGAAATGTGAAAAGATAAAAAAAACCATGGCAAAAACTTATTACCTATGAGAGATAAAGCAGGTTTTCTTAGCTTGAGTTGCTGATTGGAAGGGAAGGAAGAAGGGAAAGGAGAAACAGATTGAAAGGTGAGAACAGCAGCGGCCATATTTTCGTTGCAGGAACCTTCTGATTCAACATTCAATTGGATCCACAAGCTATATACTACTAGAAAGCTCCAAACCAAACCAAACCCAACCGTTTTCTTTTATTCCTGAAAATTGCTTGTCCACAATTTTATTCTGGGAGCGTGCACACCACGTGCCGGGTTCAAGGAAGTAAAAGAGTTGAAAAAAAAAAGTCTTTATAATCTCAACAAGTAACCCTGCTTTAGACTGTTGAGGGTTCGTTACTCAGCAAAGAGAAACAAATCATCAGACTGTTATTAGTACCTTTTTAAGATTGAAAGTTTCCCGCGTTTCTACAACAGATCAGATTGCCCCTGTTTTTCCATGGCTATAACGGCATCTAACTTGTGTTTTCCTTCCCTAAATCAAAACCAAAGCCGTAAAGAAAACTTCTTCAAATCTCAAAATGGCTACTTTATCCATAAACCTTCTCCAAAAACCACTCTTTTATCTCCATTTTTCAGCTCTTGCACCCCTACCCAAATCTCAGCTCTATCAACGAAAACCATTGAACAACAAGCCACGGATTATAATGGTAGAATCTCTCAATTCTGTCGACTGGGTAATCTTCAAAATGCCATGGAATTGCTTTCAATGGCTGAAAAATCTGAACTTGAATCCAATACATATTGCTCAGTTTTGCAGCTTTGTGCTGATTTAAAATCATTAAAGGATGGGAAAAAGGTCCATTCGGTTATTAATTCTAATGATGTTGTAGTTGATGAAGCCTTGGGGTCAAAGCTTGTGTTCTTTTATGTAACTTGTGGGGATCTAAAGGATGGGAGGAGGATTTTTGACAACATGGCCGAAAAGAAGGTCTTTTTGTGGAATTTAATGGCGAATGAGTACGCAAAAGTTGGTGACTATAAGGAGAGTATGAGTTTATTCAAGAAGATGGTTGAAACGGGAATTGAACTGAACTCCTATGCTTTTTCTTGTGTTTTGAAGTGTTTAGCAGCTCTAGGTGATTTAACAGAAGGTGAATGTGTTCACGGCTATTTGTTAAAATTGGGTTTTGCGAGATATAATAGTGTTGTGAACTCTCTTATCGCGTTTTACTTCAAGGGCAAAAGAGTTGAAAATGCGTCTAAACTGTTCGATGAATTGAGTGATCGAGATGTTATATCATGGAATTCTATGATAAGTGGCTACGTGGCAAATGGTCTTGCAGAGAAAGGGATGGAGGTCTTTAAAGAAATGTTGTGTTTGGGTATTGATGTGGATTTGGCTACTGTTGTTAGTGTTCTTGTGGGCTGTGCAAATTTGGGCACTCTTTCCTTTGGGAAGGTAGTTCATGGTTTGTCAATAAAAGCTAGTTTTGAGGGAAAACTCAGATTTGACAATACTTTATTGGATATGTACTCAAAATGCGGTGATATGGATGGTGCTTTTAGAGTTTTTGAGAAGATGGGTGAAAGAAGTGTTGTGTCATGGACTTCTATGATAGCAGGTTATACACGGAGTGGTCAGTCTGATGGAGCTATCAGATGGCTCCGACAAATGGAGAGGGAAGGTGTTAAACTAGATGCAGTTGCTATTACAAGTATTCTTCATGCTTGTGCTAGAAATGGCTCATTGGAGAATGGCAAGGATGTACATGATTACATAAAGGCAAATGGTATGGACTCAAATTTGTTTGTGTGTAATGCCCTCATGGATATGTATGCTAAATGTGGAAGCATGGAAGATGCAAATTCTGTTTTTTCTCAGATGACCGTGAAGGACGTTATTTCTTGGAATACCATGATTGGAGGTTACTCAAAGAATTGTCTTCCCAATGAAGCTCTTGAACTGTTTGCTGCAATGATAGAAGAACCGAAACCTGACAGCCGAACTATGGCATGTATTCTTCCTGCTTGTGCCAGCCTAGCTGCTCTAGAAAGAGGCAAAGAGATTCACGGTCACATTTTGAGAAATGGGTATTCAGATCAACATGTTGCCAATGCTCTTGTTGACCTGTATGTCAAGTGTGGAGTTCTAAGTCTTGCATGCTTACTCTTTGATATGATTTCCTCGAAGGATTTTGTCTCATGGACAGTGATGATTGCTGGATATGGCATGCATGGATTTGGGAAAGAAGCGATTGCTACCTTCAATGAGATGAGAAATGCAGGTATTGAACCTGATGAAGTCTCCTTCATTTCTATATTGTATGCTTGCAGTCATTCTGGATTAATTGAGGAAGGTGAGAGATTCTTCAATATAATGAGATATGATTGCAACATTGAGCCCAAATTGGAACACTATGCATGTATGGTAGATCTTCTTTCTCGGACTGGTAATCTTTCAAAGGCATATAAATTCATTGAAAGAATGCCTATTGAACCAGATGCCACAATTTGGGGATCTCTTCTTTGTGGTTGCAGGACTTACCTTGATGTTGAATTAGCCGAGAAAGTTGCAGAACGTGTTTTTGAGCTAGAGCCAGAAAATACTGGATACTATGTGCTTTTAGCTAACATCTATGCAGAGGCAGAAAAGTGGGAGGAAGTGAAAAAATTGAGAGAGAAGATTGGCAGGAGGGGATTAAGGAAAAATCCAGGCTGCAGTTGGATAGAGACCAAGGGCAAGGTTAATGTCTTTGTTGCTGGAGATAATTCACACCCACAAACCAAAAACATAGAATCCATATTAAAGAAGTTAAGAAGGAAGATGAAGGAAGAAGGCTATTATCCCAAAACGAAGTATGCTTTGATTAATGCAGATGACAGGCAAAAAGAAATTGCTCTCTGTGGGCATAGTGAGAAATTAGCCATGGCTTACGGGTTATTAAGGTTGCCACCCAACAAAACAATAAGAGTGACCAAGAATCTTAGAATATGTGGTGACTGTCATGAAATGGCCAAGTTCATATCAAAGGAAACTGGGCGAGAAATTGTCGTGAGAGATTCGAATCGATTTCACCAATTTAAGGATGGAAATTGTTCTTGCATAGGCTTCTGGTGACGAGATAGATTTAAACACAGAAAATAGTCTATGCTTTCACCCTAGGTTTTTAGCAAGACAGCTGATTAACACCAGTATTGTAACATCAGATTTCTTTTTTGTAATTACCAGCCTTTTGTATCATTTTATACAACAAAAAGATTCGAATTTTCTATCTCTTTAGTTTTTCAAGTGTGGAAATCTGGAAAAGGGAATTCTGGGTGGAATCAGATAGATAACCCATTATGAGGTGTAGTAGAGCTTGACACTGGCAAGTTGGCTCAAGCCTTTAAAAATTAAAATTAAAATGGTAATTTGTCTGACAAATGAAAAAGTTCTTACTAATCAAAATAAAATAATGCAATTCGACGACTAAAGCCTAAAGGGCTCATTGATTCATTAAAACGAGATTACCGGTGCAGGGTTGCACCATAGTATGGGCTTCACATGTCCTAGGAAACCGCCTGCATACGTGATCTTGGTTATCCAGAAAGGGAGAATCTAAGCAATATTCTTCTTACATACTTTTTTGTTTTAATCTGGCAAAACCTTTAACAATGGCAGTAAATAAAGCATACATACTTCCCCTCAGTCTCTTTCTGATACAGTAAGGCAAATATAAATGAAGAAGATGCTAGATGAATTAGTTGAAATGATTATGACCCAAGAGAAAGAAACTTAATTGAAATGATTAAATTTGTTAAGGAGAGAATGATGATTACAGCATTAGGCATCCGTTTTCTTTAATCATCATGGATCCAATACATATATATACATTTATTATTTCTTCCCTGAAAAACTTTCTTCATCTGTACTTCTCCAAAACCTCGAAAGACACAATTCATAAAGAAAAACTTAGATATGAATGGAAAGCTGCATATACAATTTCCTATAACAGATCACAAACTTTAATTAGAAATGCTTGAGGACAGTGCAAAGGCAAAGTACAATTTTAAAGCTACTAGTAAAGGGGAAGATCTTAGGCAACCTGACCATCGTTTTGATGGCTCTGGCCTCTGCCCATCCTTCCATCCACATGGTGTGGTCCATTTGTGAGTGTGAAAGCAACATGGAACCTCAAAATCTAGTACCTAATCAAAGCCAAAACACAGCTAAACCAGAAGAAGCAGCAACTAGGCTTCAACCCTCAAACTATTACAGAAACCAAACAGTTGGATCTGTCTTAATGTATCATCATTTCATCCCTCTTTTAACATGTAGTAGTTCATCCACCACACCAACTACTTGGCTGTTAACATTATCTCCAAGTTTGTAATAAAGATACTAGAGATTTCTTAGGAGGTGTGGCCACATACTAAAGATATCACACTTAAACATCAGCATTAAAATGAAGGAATTAGGAAACATCAATTTTCTGCAGTCTTTGACCGAGTTTGCAATGCATAAAAACAAACATTGCCAGTCATATATATAGAGATTTGGTGCTACTTAACCTTAAAAGTGGTTGGTTTGTGAAAAGGGAAATGTCCTAGTTTTTTGCAGCCTAAACACTGCCCTCTTGTGAAGGAAAAAGAATGCAAGAGATTAACAGCTATATTTGGTTAATGGACAATTCAAGAATTAATGACAGCTGCAAGCCTAAGTAGAAATGAGACACAAAATCTACATCAGTAGCTGGAAGTTGTCACATGGGAAAGCTACTGCCATTGACATCAATACTTGATAACCTTCATTGAAGAACTATTCAGGCATTGGGAATTAATTAAATGAAGAATTTACATTATTTTAGAAGTGCTAAGCCAAGCTTGATTAAAAGATTGGAATTTACTCTTGATAAAGCATAAGTACATCACAGATTAAAAGATCTTAAGCTAAAGTAAAGCATAAAGAATGGCCAGAAAGGATTTAAGAAATGGTGTCAAAAAGCAATGCTTGAAGAACAAGAAAGATACATATGTTGAATGGAAAAAATATGACACATTGATCACATTTTTTCCCTCTAAAGCATCAGCAGCTCCTAATATACCTCACATTGCCCACACCTCATATCATATCATAGGCTCGTACAACCAAAAAAAAAAGAAATATGGAAAACACTGCTCTTTTAATCATTCAATGACCAAAACAACAGTAAAAAATAACACACCAGTTCAATATTCCTTTTACTCCTTTTTTTTCTTCCTTTTTTCTTTTCTTCAAAATTCCACCTATAGCTACCCCCTTGTCATAAATCAAGTGTATCAAATATCAATAATAATAAATAAATGGAAACTCTAATTACCAATTTCCCCTACACTAAAAAAATTAATCTAACAGATAATCATTCAAAAGTTCTTCAACCGCACCATTTTGAGAGAAGCACCAAGAAAACAATGAGGAAAACTATTGAAGAAAGCCCAATGGCAACACCAAGAATAAGCTTACTTGGCCCATGATGATGCTCTTTCTTTTCACCTGTATTATCTTCATCATCATAATCTGAAGAGTCACTCTCACTATCTGCAGAAGACTCCTTGGAAGGCGGCGGCGGAATGGGCAATCCATGTTTATCACAAGGAGCAATCCCAAGCTTCATTTTTGATGACAAAACAGTATGATTGTAACACAAATTGCTATTTCCACCAACCTTGAAAACAGCCAATCTCTTTAAGAAACTAGCATTGAAAGGCAAAACCCCATGAAGCTGATTGTTCTCAAGATTCAACACTTTCAGCCCTTTCAACTCAGTGAAAAACCTCGGAACTGTCCCATTCAACTGGTTATTGCTCAGATCAACATGAACCAAACCTGGGATAGCTGACATGGAATCTGGGATTGACCCAGAGAATGAATTGGAAGCCAAAGACAGATTTTTTAACGATATCAAGTCACCAAACTCAGTAGGAATCTCCCCATTTAGCCCATTTGAAGAAAGATTCAAGTACTCAAGATCTTCAAGAAGCGTAAGTGAAGTTGGTATCCCTCCTTTGAGCTTGTTATCAGATAAATCGATATGGGTCAGATTCAGATGCACGTGCTTTGGAAGATAGCCTGTAAGATTAGCATGAGAAATGGTGACTGTATTCAGCTTATGCATGTTCCCAAGGATAACATAAAGGCCGCTGGTGTTAACTGGAGTGTAGGAAACCGTGAGATCAGTGAGGTTAACAAAACGTGACAGCCAGACGCCGGAGAGGCGGCGGAGGGAGCTAATGCAGGAGAAAGAAGTGAGGGAGAGAGAGAGATCGGAAGGGAAACGGATGGGGGAAGCGTGGCAGTTGGTGAAGGAGAGAGAGTGGAGGGAAGAGAGGGACTTGAGAGCGGTGAAGGAGAGTGAAAGGTCGGCGGAGCAGTTAGAGAGGTGGAGGGAAATGAGGTGGCGGAAGGGCTTGGAGTTGTCACAGACGGTGGCGTTGTGAGGGGAAGGTTGGATGCAAGGGTCTTTGGCGGTGGGGATGTTGAGGGATTGGAGTGCTTCTATTTGTTTGGGGTCTAGAGTTGAAGGGGAGGAGGAAGAGGGAGTTGTGGTGGTGGGTGGGGTTGGGGAGGATGTAGGAGAGGGGGTAGGGGTGGCTGCCTTGGTGGCATTACCGATGGTAGCGGCGGAGGTGGTGGAGGAGAAGAGGAGGAGAAGGAGGAAGAATGGTGGTAGTGGATTCATGCTGGTTAGAGAGAGTGAGCTTGTTAGAACTTAGAAGTGAGAAGTGAGAGGAAGAGACATAACAGAGAAGCAGAGCAAGCGAGGGAGGGGCTTGGATTTGGGTGGGGTTTGACAGTTGGTCAAGATTTTATGAGTCTTAAAATATGGATGTTTTTTACATTTTAGTTAACTACATTTTACATTTCTAACATTATATATTGTCCTAAATTTTTTTTTTGACAAAAATAAGAAAATATTTATGTTCACATACTTTCCAAGGTTCTGTTTTGTTCCTAAAGATTTCCATTTCTTTTCCCAATAGTTTGATGCAGAACAACAAATAGTAAATTTAAATTAAATTACAAGTATTCTTTAATATTTGCTCAAGAACAAACAAAAATGGAGAAAAATAAAATGAAACAAAGGAAAGGAAAAGTGGGTTAGTTTTAATTTTCATCATCATTATTATTATGACAAAGGTTAGCAATGTAAATTAGAGATTTTTTTTTTGGCACCAAGCAATGTAAATTAGAGATTAATGAGAGGATTAGAAGCAAAATAAACATGGTGTCCACATGGTTGGATCATGAATGTCTTTTTTTTTTGGTACCGCATGAATGTCTAAGATTAGACAAAAAAGGGGTCTCAAATCTGAGATTTTCTGTTCTTTATTTATAGGTACAATACAAATACCAATACTATACAATACAATGGTCAAAGTTGAATTTAGACTTTATGCAGGTTATTATTATTATAAGAAATTTGATTAAAAACCAAATTTAAAAGGGTTACTATTTTTTAACCAGAATTTGAAAAGTAGTTGTCCGTTAAGCGTTAACAAATAAATAAAATAAACAGTACCAAAAAAAAAAAAAAACTCTAAATAATTTGTTCAGCTGGAATTGGGTGGTTTCCAGCTACTTTCCTCCCTTTTTCATCAGTACCAGTATTTTCTTTTGGGTCCATCCTTTTTTTCATTACATTACATAAAGAAGAGACTAAAAAGGAAACCGATCCTTGATTCATTCCTAAGGACTTAACCTTTTTAGACATACCTTGAGAGTTGAATGAACATACAACACAAGTGTCTTTATTCTTAATTTCACTTTGTTTTTTTCCTTTTTTTTTCTCTGTCATTAAAACTTAAATTTTCTCATTACATCAAGAAAATTTCTTCCTTCTCCAATTTTTCTTTTTTCTTTTTTCTCTTTATAAATAGGAGTGTTATCATTGCCCACCAAGGCGATTCTTTTCTTTATAGTTAAACTATATAGAATTTTGATGTAACTTGTTGAAGAGGCAACATTATATAATTAATCATGCATGCCTTGGGATCTTGCTTTCCTTTCTACTACGTTTCCAAAGTTTGATTGCTGTCAAAGCCAATAAATCATAACTAGCTATATACTGCTATGGAAGCCAAGCTCTGGTAGTTGTGACAGATTTTAAATAATGTTCAAACTTTCCTCATCCCAAAAAGTTTTATTCCTAAAATTTTTCTTCTTGCCTCTTGATAGAAATTTTCACTATAAAATATTAGACAGAGGTTAATTTATACATGATGATTAACTTACTCGAGAGAATAGAGATCTTGAAAGGAAAAGTTATCTGTCTGAATTCTGAAATTCTAGCTTGCTTGAAATCTTTTCAGGTGAAATAATGGGACTTTGATTATTGGTATCATTATAATGCCAACTCTGCATGGTAAAGTTTGCGGGTGTTGTTTGGTTTAATCATTCTAAATAATTCCACGTCAAGGTGGCTGTCAATGTCATTTTCCCATAAGCAGCTCACACATTTCCATTTAGAAGTCTTTATTTTCTTACTTCTTAGCCCCATTGACCCTTAAAACTTGGTTTTATCTTTTCTTTTTCTGTGTTTCCAACAAGGACCACAGTTTTTCAGCGGTGAAAACAACAGATGAAAGATTTTAGGACAGAAATGCAGAAGTCATCATGTGAACGTTAGAGACTAAATTTCCCTGCCTCAGTACTTACATAATTTGTCTCCCTAGTACAGCAAGAACGTCCGAAATCTGCTAGTGGGACAAGTTAGCTAACATTTTCTATCATACCAAACAATAGAAAGTAGAAACCGTATGCTATTTTGAGGTATTTGATACATAATAAAGCCATGAGATTTGGAACAAATTATCAATGGGAAAATTGGCAAACAATATTCCATTCAATTTTCTTTCAATGGGTTCAACATTTTATGGGAAAACAGTGTAATACCTATCTTTACATTGAGAATTTACACACTGAAGACAAGATAGGTACAAACAGTTCAAAACTTAGTCAATCATAGACATTTTGCAGTTCCAACTTACTGCATATTCCATTTTGACAAGAGGTAATGTAATGTAATACTATCATTGTAACATTCCCAGTTTAGTAGTCTTTCTTCAATTCCAAAAAAAAAAAAGGTCTGCCAATTACTCTAACCTCATCAGCAATCAATTGAAATGCAGGTCTGGGCCACGGCTGAGCTATCGACAGTGTTGACAAAAGGGTTGATCCTGACCCAAACAAGAGAGAACACAGAAGCCAACAGCACTGACCATAAGACAACAATGGTGGGTGTTCTGTTTTGGCGGCCCATGAGACCTTTGAGGAATGGATAGAGATGGAGAATCACCCAGAATGAGAAGAACACTTTGCCAAAGAGTGGCCCCCAAGCTTCATACCCTTTGTTGAGTGCATCAGAGAAACCAGCAACAACACCAACCATGTTGACAATGAGAAGTGTGGTTGGAGGGATCAAAAGTGTTGTCCATTTGACAATGTAGAGCTCACCAAACTCTTGATCATCTGCTGCTTTGGCTGTGACAGTAAAGTTGGTGTCAATTCCTGCAAGCATCTTGAGAAAACCTTGGAAGACGGCAAAGAGATGGGCTGAAACACCTCCAATGACCCAAAACTGCTCGTTACGCCACAGGTCCTCAATGCTGACTCCACTCCACCGGAGCTCAAGCACAGCAGTCACAATGATAGAAAGGAAAAGGCCAAGAAACAGAACACTTGCTAGGTTTGACAGCTGATCATCAAATTACAAGTTGTAAACCAATGTCAGTCCTTATTTATGATCTTGAAAACTAAGTATAAATAGTTATTGAACAAGATATAATTACCGTTGGTATGATAAATTTTCCTGTGAGAAGACAGATTGCTGGCAATGAACAGTAAGCAATGAGAGGAAGGGATGTGAATGGATAGACAATGGTGTTGATATATGCCAGTCTTTGAAGCCATTTAAGACGACCGCCTCCATATCCATACCATAAGGGGCAATGCCTGCTCAGGAAAATTTCCACTGATCCAAGAGCCCACCGAAGAACTTGGTGCAACCTATCAGACAGATTGATGGGTGCAGATCCTTTGAATGCAGGCCTTAAGGGCATGCAGTAGATTGACCTCCATCCTCGGCAGTGCATTTTGAAACCAGTTAAGATATCTTCTGTAACTGACCCATATATCCATCCAATCTGAGCAGAAATGAAAAATTTTAACATTGTCAGTGCATTTTGATACCAAAATTAACAAAAATTTAAGTACCACAGGCTAAAAAGGAAACAAAATCCAACCTCTTTCCCCCATTCAGTCTTCTCTTCATAGCCACAGCTAATGACATGAATTGCTTCCTTGATTAGTGTGGAAGGATTGGCAGATTCAGCCACTCCTCCATTCTCCATTAGTGTAGATTCAATGAAGACAGAAGATATGCCAAAAGTTTTCTCAAAGCTCATCTGAGAGATCAGCATTGATCTTTCATACTCATCATAATCTGCAGAAACAAGACCACAAATATGTCAATAATTCAAGAGCTCTGTAAACGACTGATCTAGCTTAGTTTGCCTCAAAGATTTAGACTTACTCTCAATCTCTCTCAGGTTGAAAATTGCAGCATCAAGTTCTTCCCGTTTTGCATCCTTGTAAAGCTCTGATGGATCTTTAGGAGTCTTCTTGCGAGGACAGCAACATGAGCAGGATGAGGAAGAGGACTTAGGTAAGCTAGGCATTGAAGGAGGTCCATAGCCATAAAGTGCTTGCCTATTGAAAACACAACCTGTTCCCACATAAACTGGTCCTTGAATTCCATCAAGACCCCTCATGTTAACCTGAAGTTGAAATTTGGAAGAATTGTCACTTCAGTTATATCACAAATACTTATCAAGTGGAAAAGTGGTTTTAGCTTGATTCTTACATCAAAGAAAACTACGTTGCGATTAGCATATCGATCACTCCTGTCTATGCCATCGAATCTTTGAGGAAACTGTACATAGCATACATCTCTGCCAACTACAGGGTCCATTAGGAAGCACATAGCCTCCCTAACAGCCTTGCTATTGTTAACATAGTGATCACAATCAAGATTGAGGATGAAGGGAGCATTTGTTAGCACTGCAGATACCCTAACCTGTAAGAAGCTTTTCACTGTTAGTTGCTAGAGAATATTTAAGAGTCCTTTAAGCAAATCCAGTTCTGTACTAAGTATACGCACCAAAGCATTTTCAGCACCGGCTTTTTTGTGGTGCTGGTAGCCAGGTCTCTTCTCTCTGGAGACATAAACCAGTCGGGGAAGTTCATTTCCTTCAATGTCACGGGCACCACTATATCCAAGGAAAACCTGAATCATACCAGGGTGGTCACGTGGGTTATTTCCTGGCCAGGGAGTTCCATCTTGCATTGTCCATCCTTCTTCAGGTGTTTTCTGAGCCTTTGCAACTAAAGCATTAATTCGGATTTTGAACTCTTCATAATCTCTCTGTCACAAAAGTTGAAAGGAAATTACTTCCAATATCAAAGGGGTATCAAATATTCAAGAAATGTAGCTAAACAAAGCTTGAGGGCAGCACTTACTTTCATTGCTCTACGTTCTTTTACGAAAGAAGGCTGCACTTTGTCCTTCAAGTAATCAATCTTCTGTGAGAAGTAAAACTCAGGTGCCCTCGGTTCAATGGAGAACTTTTTGCAGAAAGGAACCCACTTTCTTGCAAAGTCAGCTGTTTCTACAAGAGATTCAAATGACAACATGGCAGCACCATCATCAGATACATAGCAAGAGACCTTATCCACAGGGTAGTCCAAGGCAAGGATGGAAAGCACAGTATTGGCTGTGATCAATGGGGGTTCTTTCAATGGATCCACTGTACTCACAAAGAAGTCCACAGCAGCAAGTTCAGAAGGTTGACCTTCTCTTTCAAACCTGCCAAGTTCAGATGCATATTCACAGATCAATACTTCCTTATAGTTGATTTCTAACAATAGTACCAAACTGTTTATATAGTTATGATATCAAATCAGCTGAAACAAGTAAAATTATGTACGTGAATATTTTGATTCATGGATTTTGTACCTTGCAGATAGCCTGTCAACGTATGTTTCCCTGTTAATAGGATACCACTTAGGGAACTGATCCAACACCCAGGAAAAGGCAAACCAGATTTCGCATATGACAGAAGTGAGCCACAGACCAAAAGCACTGTCAACAGGATTTGTAACTCTGTAATGGAAGAAAAGACCCAAAATGATCAACCGCATAATAATCACAGTTCTGTATGGTGCAAGCTTCTCTTTTGGGACTGGAATTATAGTGGACAGGGGCTGGGAAGCATCTGGTGCCCTGCAAAAGCATATTGTATTTAATTAACATTACTTATGTTAGTAAAACTAAAAAAATAAAAATGGTAGGCTTAATCTTTATAGGCATTCTGGTTTTCCCTGGCAGAAATTGAAAATCAAGCAAACACTTACGGCTTGTCTTCCATCTGTTGCTCAGGTGGAGGTTGAGCCTCTCTTTCAACTTTTGTTGAACTCTTTTTCTTCTTGTTCTTCTTTTCTTTCCAACTTTCCACCCTGTTCTTCCAGATTGGGTTCCCATTGTCTTCAGTCATTTCTTCATGAAAACAGAAGGGTAAAGACAAGTAGAATTGAGCTCTTCTTTGAAGAATTCTTTAAAAAGATCAATCAAATTTATGGACAAAATTAGCATTATTAGTTATTACATACCACTATCCACCGTAGACATCGCCGTAGACACACTACTGATATGTCTTGCATGAACTCCAACTTCCTGTGCCATAAACCAAGATGAACATCAAAACCTCTAGTTGGCTTCCTTACTTTTTTAGATTTAGTATATAGAGAAAAGCCATTCAATCAAGGAAGCAACAACAATACCTGGTGAGAACTGTTCATGTGTGAGGCCATTGTGGATCTGTTGCCGGATGTCTTTTCAACATCGTCCAACAAGTTCTCTGAGGAGAGTGATGCAATCATTTTAAATGATAACTTTTTGACAGCAAGAACATTCATAATTTTCAATTATAATTTCTCAGAAACCAGCTCTAAATGCCCATTTCAAGCAGTTCATTCCATTAATTTCCGATCTTGTTCTTTTTTTCCCCTTTCATGGAAATCAAATAAGTATTAAGAAACCAAATGAAGTAATATACCTATAGTGAGAAATATCAACGACCCAAGAATCAAAATCATATTTTTATGACAAAGATTTATCAAAAAGATCACCAAGAATCAAATTTCAGAACAGAAAAGGTATCAAGAAACATACCATCGAAAGGAGCAGAACAACGCAAGCAAGCTTTACGACCTTCCTTGAGTTCATACTCAAAGCAACTCTTGCAAATGGGGAAATTGCACTCATGGCAGGCCACGAAGGGTTCACCATTAGCATTCAACCCAACATGCTCACCACATGTATGGCAAATGGGAGCTCCTGGTTCCATCATTTTTCAAAGAAAAAAACTTTCACGTTCTTTCCTTTTTCTTTCCCTGATGATGAGAAACCCAAAGCTAAAGCTACTAGCCCAAGGTTTCTCTCTCGCTACTTTCTCTCAATGTGATTCTTGTTTGTATTTTATATGAAGAAAAACCCAGAAGAAAAGTTAGGGTATGTTTGGTGTCTGTGACAGAGAGGTTGAAGAAAGATGGCGGTTGGTGGGGTATGGAGGTTGGGTTGTTGGTTTCAGGTATTTGCAGAGAAAAAGAAAGGGAGAAGCAACGTCTACGTTTATTCTGGTTCAAGAGAAAAGGATTTTTCAAACAAAAATTTTGCGGGAAGTTTAAGGAAAGCTTTTGGTTGGGATATGTACATCCCTAACTAACCACCCTTCCATACAAGTCTTCCCACTCTGCTACCACGTATTCCATTATCATTCTATTAAAGAAAATTTTAAGAATTGAAATCAAGAATCACTGGACTAATATTCAGTGATTAATATGTAAACGAGGGTTAACATAAGTAATTAAGATCGAACTTGTTAACTAAAATTTTTTAATCAAAAAATTAGTAATGTATGGATTACATAATTAAAAATACCCATTAAGGTTTCACTCAAAAAATACCCATTAAGGTGATTATTATGGGAAAAAAATAGAAACTTGAAAGGAGAATGACTATGAGCCAGATAGGTCCCTACTTGGCAGAGAAGCCACACCCCTCTGATTTTTTTGACATTGGTTGAGTGAAGTAGTTCTAAAGATTATACTACAGAATATTATTCATCCTACTCATGTTTCAAATTACATAAAAATCATTTAAGACTAACAAAAAATGATTATATTTTGGCGTGGTTCCTTTAATATTTGTCACACTTCAGTGTTTTATACTACCAACTCACTTTTTCACTACGCTTCTAGATGGCTGCTTGCCTTCTAGTAACAAAATTAAAACTTCCAATTCAATTCAATGCTAATAATAGTGAAAGAGTGGTTTTGGGGCCAGTAATCTCTGGATTCAATTCAACATAATTGGAACAGATCGATGTTTCTAACTATGGGCCTTCTCTCCTAGCTTCTGGTAAAATGCACCTGAAAAATAAATTATAGTCATGACTCAAGAGGGACCGTTGCCCTCTTCATTAAACAAAGCCCATGCCCATTCATAATGTTTTGACTTGCCCACTTCAATTTAGTAGTACTATATCAGATTGAATCTGGACCCACTTTCATCAAGTTCGGAAATCTTAAAATTTTGTCCCCATTGGAAACGAAACATGAAAAATCAAATTTTTTATCAATGAATTAAGTTGAAGAAAGATTAAAGAAGAAACCACCGCACTGAGTTCTATCCAAAATACATAATGCAACCACGGTCCATGAATGCCTCCTTTAGTCCTTTGGTCACAAATACAAAGGTCTCTTTAGGGAAACAAATTTCTCTGAGTGAGGCTAAATTACCTGTAGATACCATCCATCCCAACAACTCAATAGAATTTACCTTTGCAGAATCAGAACCAACAGTCAAGCGCCTCAAAGTTGTGATGCTTTTGACCAGTTGTTCTACGCCGTTTGTTGTCACTTCCCAGCAACCACTCAAATTTAGGTGCACCAATTGAGGTTTGTTGCTATCACAGCAAGCCCCTCATCATCAATGCCTGAATCCTCTAGTATTAGTTCCTCCAAATCCAAATTAACTTGTGCAAGTTCTGAATTCGCCTCCTCAATCATCTTTGCTTTTGTGTATCCCCGTAAATTCAACTCTGTAATATACTTGCAACTCTTCAAAATAGCTTCGATTCCCCTGCCTGTGACTTCGGAACATTCATTCAAACTAAGAACCTTCAAGGAAGGAAACATAAGCCCGACTCGTTCGAGCAATTCAAATGCTTTAAATTCTTCTTCATGTTGGGATTTGATCCCAACTCTCTTAGACTTTGAGTCTTGAAACTTTTTCCAACAAAACAAAGGGTTTCGAGACATAGTAGTCCGGAGGAGCGTGCAATCTCACAAATGGCTTCATCTACATCACCTTTAAAGCCTATGAAATCAATCTCCTTGAGTTGTGTGAAGCGCTTGAGATGTCGAGAAAGCAAGGTGACATTAGGGTGTTTAGGTTTCAAGCTTTTCTTGACAAGACTAGAGGTTGCCAAGAAATCCTTACACACCAAAGATACTGATTTCAAGTCATTCTCATTAAGACGATTGAATGCCAATTCCCAGCACTCTGATGGCAAAGCTTCAGCACCCTCTGCTAGCTTCATCAACTTTGACATATCTTGCTGCTTACTTGACCTAATCTTCTTTTAATGCGATATATTATAGAGATAAATAAATAGGAGTATTTGAACCAACTACAGTTTGGCCCTAGCTCAGGCTGCTTACTCACACTAATTAATAATAACACAAGACTTGAAATCGGGTAAAGTCCCCTGTTGCTGACCTAAATAAAAGCCAAAGATACAGACCTAAGTATCTAAAACCATACATACAACAACTATTTATACAACTGCGCCTAAGAGAAGGTTACCCAAACCCAAACAGACTAGGACTATAATTAACAATTTCATCATACCCAAACCCAAACGGACCAGGACTATTTATATAAGAGGTTGTTGCCTAATGAAGTCAAGGATACAACAAAATCTTCATCCAAGCAATTCAGTGAAAGTTTATTAATATAATACAACAATAATTCATTCCTAAATCGAAGGTGAAAACTCAGAATTCATATCTAAATTGACACAGAGAGAGAGGGGGTTTTGACAGTGCTCGTTTAAATTACTTCCTCGTGGGACTCATGTTCAAATTACATAAAAATCATTAAAGACTTTAACCAAAAAAAAAATTTAAATTATATTTTGGTTTGGCTCCTTTAATATATTTGTCTATACTTTTAGCGTTTTACCTACTATCACTACGCTTCTAGATTTGCCTTCAATTCTAGTCACAATTTTTTTTTTTTTGGGAAAACGAGTTTACTTCTTCCAATTCCAAGGACATTCGTTCAATTCCACTCTGCCCCTAACAAATTCTCCTCTTCCTCTCATGAACATGACAAAAGGCAATTAATTAGGGTTGAGTCAAAATCTTGCTAAAAGAAGAAACCTCTTGTAACCTAGAGAAATGTTGTTCAAGCGCCAAGCGACGTTGATGCAATGCTTGTTTTCTTCTTTCCAAGCTAGCTTGTAAAATTGCATTTCCTCTAGCCTCTTTTGCTATTCGGTGTTGCAGATCATTCTTTGTCATCTCAAGCCTCTGTATATCAACCTCTTCTTCGCCAGAAGAATCTACAGAATATTCCATTGACCGCACCTGATTGCTTCTTCCCCAGAATGTTGACAGAATCTCACCCATTGATCCATAAGATTCACCCTTAGCTACCTCATTAATTGGATTTTCATTTCCTTTACCTTGTTCTTCAAGCTGATCAGTATCAGGATTTCTAATCTGTGGAGGATCTAAAGCTAAGCTTGAACTATCATCAGGCTGAGCATGATCATCTCTAGTTCCAGGGGATCCAACATTTGAACACCTTTGTAGATTTTCATCATCATTAACATCAAAAATATTCTCATACTCCTCCACAAGAGTAGTAATGATGGTTTGAGCGTTATTAGCCGCATTTGCAGCAGCAAGAAGAAGCTGTGCTGAATTATCACCATCATTAACATCAAAGTCACATTCACCAGCTGCTAATAGGGGGCGTAAAAGCAAGGGTGCCATGCATGCAGCTACAGCAGATGGAGTCATTCGGTTCTCTTGAGCATGACATGAGATTGTATGCATCATCTTCACAATCCTTTGCAACAGACGCCTGTTGGGTTCAGGAAAAAACGTCTTGTCTAATATCGCAGAGCGCATTGCACTCATCCGCGCTTCCTTCCCTTGGATTTTGTTAGCCTCCAGCAATGCAGTGCAGCAGGATGCAGGAACTGGTGATGAAGCTAACTCCCTTAGCACATGCTTCACACAGTCTCCCACAACATGAGCATCCTCGTCACTTCCAAATTCCGTCTTGCGGCCCTCTTCATATTCCTCAACCCTAAGATCCACCTCCTCAACATCCGCACACTGACGCAGTATTCCCTCAGCTTTACTTCCAAACTCCTCAAGAAACCGGAGAGCTTTCTCTAAAAAAGATGGGCTCCCGTCAATATCTTCAAGCGCAAGCAAAACCGGTCTTCCAACAACCAATGATTTAGCGGTGCGTTTGTCTCTCCATTGAATTGCATCACTTGGCGCTTGTGCAAGGGCATGTTCTAAAGCTGTCTTCCACTCGTACAAATCCTCTGATGTCTCTGCCTTAAGAGTGAAATCCCCTCCATCAGATTCAGGAAATAATACAGTCAACAATTTTTTATCTTCTCTAATAACAACACTTCCTGAATTGTTCAACTCAATGCCTCCCAAACTTAAATTAACTTCATCTTCATCACCTCTTTGGGGATCATTTTTAAAGAAAACCAAACAAGTCCTTGTGAGGATAAACCACCTCTTCTTCCAAGACTTCCACCCGATGCCTGCATAAGTTCAACACAATCAATCAAAGAGATATCAATCCTCTACCTAATTGAACAAAATATCAATAGAAAATATGCAAAGAATTTGAAGCTAAATAACTAATGGTGTGAGCAAGATTCTTCACTTCAAGAACCCATTTTGCAAAATTAACACTGAAACCATCACTGAAGAAGATCAAAAGCAAATTTGATGTACATAAACACACACAGAGACACGGAAAGAGAAAACTTTACAGATTATAGACATAGACAGGGTCACATGCAAACATAAAACTTATGCAACTTATTTTTCACTATCATTACAAATAAACACTGAAACACATTCTTTTACTAATTAATTAAAATAAATATATGCATTCACAACATGGCCAGATCGACGGTAAAACTGCCTTGTCTATATATCTAAGAAAAGCAGGAGATTTCAAAGAGATGAACAACACAAACAATAATGAAAAAAAAAAAGTTTACAAACCTTTTGAGGATATGAAAAGGGGGCCACTCTTAAAAACCGTAATTGAGGCTCCCCCTCTTGGCCGCTCGAATGCCGCTAACGATGCCGACATTTCCGCAGATTAACATTGAAATATTCGATCAATCAAAAAGAACGAAGAAGAAGAAATCATTTCTCAGCATTACAACTTCTTAACGAATCGCTCGGCATTCGACATTGAGTCAAAACAGTACAGATAGGCGAGTTAACTCTAATCGAGGTGTTTATATCCCTAATTTACAATTGGAGGTAAAACTGTAAAAGTACTTAGGAGTTCAAGATGAGCGGTTAAGATTAAATCTTGATTTTCCTGAATTTAGATGGATTTTTACCATCTCTAGTCCAATTTTGGTTAGAAAATGGCCTGATTACTTGATCCGGAGCCCAAATCCCACCCTGAATTGATCGCATAGCCCAAATTAACATCAGACTAAACCTGGACCCACTTTCATGAAGTTTAGAAATCTTAAAATTTTGTCCTATCGGAAACCATTGACTTAGGAATGGATCCACTACACAATTTTGGGAAATTTGACATGCATCGGAATAGATTCCAATTCTATGCTAAAATTTAGCTTTATATGAGAAATTTTCATATTATATTACCACTTATCTATAGGCTACTATAAAGAACACAGAATGAATTCCCTCCAAAATTTGCTAATTCAGCTAATCAAGGTCTCTACATCTCAAAGGCAAGGCTGTCTTCCCTGGTTGATTGGTTTGTATCTATGCCAATGCTAAGCTGAACTTGGATTTACAACATCTACTCCAGATATAACGAAACACAATCTCACGAACCAAAGACAGGCGAAGATCTCCACGGAATTCAGATAGTAACGTCGATGATTCCACAGCTTTGATCTAGGAAACGGTGTAGACTTTCACTACCTTAGTTGTGTCACAAATAACAAGGTTATCTGATTCAGCTGGAGTTGTACAGAGCCAATTAACCTGACAAAGAGGGAGGGTTAAAGATGAGAAGCTTTTGTTAGATGTTGATAGTAAGGAAATAAAACAAAAAGAAAAAGAAGCAATCAAGCTCACCTTTTTGCTTAAACTGATGTTCAAATGTAGAAGCTCATTGTTACCTCCAGTCTTCCATGAATCAAGACACCTGGAGCAATCCCAGACCTTGACTAACTTATCATTTCCACCCGATACTATGAACTTCCCCCTCTCTGATCCAAACAAAGAAAATGCCACACACGACACAGCAGCCGTATGACCACCTAAAGAGTAATCCAAATGCAACCATTTTCTTCCATCTACATTAGCAACTTCGCCTTCAGCTGGAAGGCTTCCTTTAGACACTGATTGAGTTCCTTTTCGAGATTTTGAGGAACTTTTAGGCTTTATAGATGAAAGCTCTGATTCTACATTAATCACATCAATAACACCATCACCCCTGGCCACAACACATATCTCGCCTACTTTTTCCAACATATCAGCATCTGGAACTTTTATGGAGTGAACAAAAGCAGGATTCAAACATTGTCCAGCATTACTATTACTACTCATGTCAGGCAGGCCTGCAGTTTAAGATGGCAACATGATCAGAGTAGTAAATAAATACATGCACTGGTCTTGTATCTTTTTTAGAATAATCATATGGAGGATTAAGTCACCCCTTTTTAAAGATGCTTCATGTTAAGTTTATTGTCAATGATAGTACACCCAAATGTTGTAGATATGGCACATCTAATACTTGGAAACCCCTTACAACCAAATTAAGAATGCAGACATACATACCAAAATCCACAATTTTGGATGGGCGCCCTTTTGAGAAGTCCCATTTGATAAGCTTTGAATCAAGACCACCAGTAATAACTGCCAAAGTTTACGAAAACAAAACATTTTAGTTAGAAAAGCTATCCTTGCCAATAAACTTAGGAGCAAAAGGACATATCAACCCTGCCAATGACATTCAAAATAGAATGATGGTAATGGATGGCTAAGAGAAACTTAACACCTCTGGCCAAAAAAAAAAACAGAGAGAGAGAGAGAGAGAGAGAGAGAGAGAGAGAAGAAACTTAACACCAATGAACGTAGAGGTGTAGTTACATTAGACACAAATGTAGTTAGAGAGAGAGATTTTTAAAAGGCTACTATAAAAACTTAGAGAATTACCTTCCCAGGGTCTCCAAGGAATAAATTGGGCACTGCTGCAGATCTATGATGGGCTAAGTTGACAAAGTTCTAAAAGAAGGATAAAGACTAAAGCTTAACTCCAATGAAGGAGAAGTAGCAAACTACTTTACAGTGATCTTCAGACAGAGGATTACACAGTACTAAGAAGTCTTTCAAAGCTTTGCCATAAAAAGAGGGTTCAAAAGAAGATCTTTCAGAAACAAAAACATGTTGATTCAATTTTAAAAAAAAACAAAACTGGATAAACGTTCTTTGAGAATGAATGAAATTTTATTGACAAAAAACAGGGAGAATAGGAAAATGCCTTAAAGACTAAAGAGTAAGGATACACTTGTATGGCCAGCTCTCAATGTCTTGAAAACACATTGCTGACGAATGTCAATGATCTGCCACATAGATAACCATACACGATTAAAGCACAAAACTGATGCATGCAAACATTAGATATTCATTCTCGCTCATCAGCTCTAATATTATTAATTTAAACAAAAAAAATGAAAGAATACAAACCATTTCTGGAGAATAATAGTTCTAGATACAAACATAAACAGATGATTAAACTAATATAATTCTATACCTTAATTTCACCACCATCATCGGCAGACGCAAGGAAAGTTGATTTAGGACTACAAGTAACCTGCATACACATAAAATGGTAAAAGAAAGGCTTTACTTCAGATGTATTCACTTCATAAACTAAAGCATCAAGTATTTAATAATTTGTTTTTCATGATATCTATTACCTGATTGATCTCCTCTTTATTATAGTTATAAGTCTCCAAAGACTTCCATGAGTTCTCTGCTAACTGTAAATTAACAAATGCTGCTTAGCAAATTTGAAATGTAATAAAAATTAAGGCAGTAAAAGGAAGATGGAATACCATATGCACATCAAAGCACTTCACTTCATTTCCAGTGGAAACATAGATTATATTCTCGTTTCCTACATCAATTCCAGTTAAAAACAATAATAATTATCCAAAGCATAATTAGAAAATGATTAAGATACAAAAATATTAAACAATTAAAAAAATTAAAGACAGAAACCTACCTGAGTTGAAGCATAGGGATGTAATTGGCTCACTGCTAACATCCATGACAAATTGTACGTCTTTGCAACGCATATCAAACCAACAAACGCAACCATCCTAAATTTTGAATTTAACGTTTTCATATCAAAAACTTCAAAAAAAAAAGCTTCTAAGTAAAAGTTAAATTAGGAACGGAAGAAGAAGAAGAGAGTAGGAGGTTACTTCCGCGGAAGTGGCGACGATGCCAGGCCTGTCACGTGAAGCGATACAGCACGTGGCGGTGGCTTTGTGACCTCGCAATCGTCTTGCCTCCGTCATTTGCTGCCGCCTTTGCCTCTTTGCCCGCCGGATTGATTTCCCTCTACCTCTAGCTTTCTAGTTTCTACTTGGCGCTTGTTCTTTTTTTCAGGGAAAGTGGATACTGAATAGTAGCTCAAGGGTCCACTGTCTAGTTGGGTTGGGCTTAGTGTTTGGCCCAATTAGGTCCAGTTACCCAGTCACAACTTTTCTTTTCTTTTTTTTTTTTCTTTTTTTTCCTTTTCTTTTAGATCAACTTTTCTAAGTATATATGAAATTACATTTTTTTCTTCTCATAAAATTATCAAAAACTCATTTGAATTCTTCATAAAACTTTGATTTTCAAAGCCAAATCAAATGTGAAAACAAGTTAAAACCAGGCTCTACCAACTCTATCTACCATCAAAAGAGAAAAATGAAAGCCAGATTGCTGATAAAAATTGTCAACCCAAATCAGCTTCTTGAATAAATTACAAGAATGTTTTACAAATAAACAAATCAAAGCAGAAATTTGAACAGGAGCCTGCAGGGCAGGCTCTCACTGATTAAGAATTATTGAAGTTGCAATTTCAACACTCATCAAAGTTAATCATAAATTTCTCATCCCACGAGAAAGATGCGAAGATTAAACTAATATATAATCAACAATCACATGTCAACAACTTTATATAAAAACAAAATTAGTCCAAGAAACATAAAGATTATTCATGATTAAAACCAATTGATTAAAGTAGGCAATAGGCAAGACATGCCTAAATTGCTTTTACTTACGACTTTTAATCAAAACCCATTTATTTATTTTCTTAGTTATTATGAATCATTTCATTTTAAAATACTATTAAGAGTGATTGTGTTCATTTCCCCTTGTTTCGTAGCAATGGAACCGAGAATGTCAAAAAGAAGAAACACCCATTTATGATTTAGCTTTGCATGTGAACCTACTTTGGCCTTTACACCATAACTTTGGCACGACCTTAGAAAAGTTTCTCTCTTTTACTAATGTCGTTTCCTTTGAACTGGTTATGCCATTGCGCCTCTCTACTCGAAACAGCAGCTTGACATAGATAGGCCCTTGCAGTTTGAACATGGCAATGGCAGCAAAAAGAGAAATGGTTTAATTATTCTTATTTATAGAAAAAAATTGACCAAACAAAACTCCTTTGCCCCTCTATATGTACTTATTTCAACCAATGGGGCAACGAGAAAAATGGAGATTTATTATGTTTTGGAAGACAAGACAGCATTGGGGAAATTAATATTGCAATTTGCAAGAGATGAAATAAAGAGCCAACAGCCAAACATATGAATATGAACTTCGAGTCAAATGTCAAATGAGTTGAACGAGGAAATTGTATGATATGGGCCTGAATGAGTGAGGAATTAACAGTGAATACACTGTTCATGTGTACCCATTTGCATAATTAGAAGATAGAAAATTGGAGGAATGGGAAAATTTTCCTGGATGGTGTTCAGACTTCAGAGTTTCAGAATTTCAGAAACTAGTTATAACCCAAGCTAGATAGTTGCAGAAAAAAGATGACATCTCTTTCCCTTCCATTCACGAGAAAGTTTCATAGGCTTAACTTTTTATTTTTAACAACAATCATGCCTCTTTTTGATCTTAAGATATGGTAGTAGTACAATATTGCAAATCATGTCTGTAAAGTGTAGAGTGGAGCGTAGGTAGGAGCCTTAATGGAAGATAAATGTATTCTCCAACTCTTTACATAGTGCAGAAGATAAAATATAAAATAAATGTGGACAATTTGGGTCTTGTTTCATTGAATTTAATGAAATTCCAATATTCAAACACAATTTTGGAATACTACCATTTCTTGAAAAAAGCATCATGCTTGAATTTGAAATCTTGGAGAATTTATGATATCCATGACTTGAATTACAGGGTTTGAGTTAAGTTAACAGACAGAATTCCTTGAAGAAAGAAAAACAACTAGTACTAGGCAAAATTTCCATTCACATTCTTCTGATATATCAAATTAACATTGGTTATGGCATCTACCAAAATTACATTACATAATAATAAAACCAAAATGGAACCTAGAAAATAGAAACACTAATTAGAAACTAGAAAAAGAATTACAGAGTTAACAGTCATGGAGATGAGTTAAATAAGGAGGAAAACAGAGCTAGTTCCGGAAATGTTAAGATTTATCTGACAGTGCAAGCGACTGCATGAGCCCATGACTTAAGGTGCTGTTTCATGGCTAAACCATCATTCAAAGGTGGCATTTTGGTGTAATGTTGGGTTTCAAAGTTTCCATACCCTTTAATATTTGATTCTTCAGAAAACCAAGACTCAGAATCCAAGTTACCACCATGGAAACCAAAATCAAGTTCCCCAAGAACTTTTCTCTTGCTTCTTTTCCTTCTCTTGCTCCTCCTCCTCCTCCTGATCTCTGGCTGCTTCTCTTTTGGCTCCGCCTCCGCAAATTCCACCTCTTTCACCGGCTTCATTATCTGTTGCTCAAATTCAACACCCATTTCACCACATTTTGGACACCTAATTGAAACCCAATTCTCAGAACTAGCAGGAGCTTCATTTTGCAGATTCTGGGAATTACTCTGAGTTTTCTCTTTTGATTCTTCTTCTTCTTCTTCTTCTTCCTTGACTATATTGTCTTCTTCATCAATGGCAGTAGTAGCAAGATCACCCTTGGGCTCAAGTTTTGTGAAACTGAGCACATTGCTGAAAAACCATAGAGAGTCTAAACTCTCCATGACTTCTTTTGAAGAAGAAGCATCCATGGAAGGACCAAACCAATGTCGTAAAAGAAGACTTTATAAACATGAATAGAACAGAGAAAATTACGGAATTTAGAAGCTGAGAAAAGCTATTTTATTTTTAAGCTACAGTTTATATTTGGCTTGATTCTCTTGACATAAGTATCAGGGGAAATTCTGTTTTCTATGGAATGGCGAGATTAACCCTTCCACTAATAGAGTCATTTTGATGGCCAATCTTAGAGGATTAAGGGTATTTTGGGTATTTCCGGGAAAAACTAGCAGCTTGAGTCAGTGGGCCGTTTGGGGATTTGCAGAGTTATAAATATATTCACGGGGAAGTAGAAAAGAAATCAACCAACGGTCAAAAACAACGTGGCCGAATCTTAGATTATTCTGCCTTTCAGCCGTTTCTTATTTATTGGTTGGCATTTTTGTTATTATTGCTCTTCTTTCTTTTTTTTTCATCACTTTATAATCCTCAATTCGCTTTTATTATTATCATAGCAAAACATTCAAAATCCTAAATCTTTTTTAAAGAAAAAAAAAGTTATTTAGTGTAGAAAGAGTGTGATTAAAAAAATCTGAAAGTCAATCTTTTTAATATTTTAAGGATCAACTTTTGGATTTGTTTAAATCCTTTAATTATTGTTCTCCTCTCCACTCATATATACTTGAAGATTCGATGCAAATGGAAAATAAATAGGTAAAAGTAGATAGAGTCAGTTCATGACATGAAGGTAAATTGATTTGCTTGAACTTGCTTCCAAGCTATCAAAATTTCATTATAACATTATTTGGAAGGAGGACTAGAGCAGGGAATTTGTTGAGTTCAACTTTTGATAAGGAACATAGACTTATAATCACTTAAGCTCTTAAGTATATATTGAAGTCCAATTAGACACATTGGTTTAGCCTCCAATTTTGCTGCTGAGTTGGGGACTCAAAATGGACTTAATTTAGCTCTGGAACTCAACATCAAAAAATTGATCGTTGAAGTCAATGTAATTGCAGTTATATCTGCCATTACTTCTAAAAAGATCATTGATGCTAACCTAAAGTTTCTACTTATGGTAAATGATTGTAGTTGGCTCTTGAGTAAATTTGAAGAGATCAAATTGCAACATGTATAAAGGGAAGACAATACTTGTGCTGATACATTGACACGTTTCGGAAGTGAATCCCACTTTTATAATGATTTATTGATGCATGATGCGGTTGGTAATATTTTGTACCGCAGTTTTATCTAATTAATGCATTTGCTTTGTTTCCTACCCCAAAAAAATGTATATTGAAGTCCAATATAATCAAGATTTCAACTAGTAATAAAGTATCACGAGAAAGATTTTAAAAGTTTTAACTTAGTACATAAGCACATATTAGACATTGTCTTCCTTTTTTCAAGGTGTTCATTGAGATAATTGAAACTTCTACTTGACAAGTGTGAGATTACAAATTCTGTGATTCAAAAACATTTGATGGGAGGACTTCAACTTTCATACTTTCAATTGAAAAGTACTAGAAATAATTTTTTTAATACAACTTTTGAGTTTTGACACAAAAACTCTAAAGTTGTAGTACTTGGGCTTTGGTACATATCTCTTCTTTGGGCTAAATTTTTTGACTTTGGGATGATTGGAATCGGTCATCTATAATCCATTATTTTCACGGGCCTACACCTCGAACATGCAACTCATTTTTAATGTGCTTTTTTGTCCATACATTTTTAATGTGCTTAAATACGTAAAAGTTTAAGGCGATTTGGCCCATGAAAAGTATGGGGAAATTGCATTTTCCCCATACTATCACTACCAGTACTAAATTGAAGAAGTACCAAAAATCAGAAAATTGGAGTACGAAATTCCAATTTCGGCTTCCAAGTAAAGCAAGAGCCGGTTTTGTTAGGTGATAAGTTAACATCACTACTTGTGTAAATTAATTAGAGTAATTATTATATGTGTGTTTGGGACAAAAGTTGCATTAAAAAATTCAGTTGTTATGGAACGTGACAAATATTTCCTACCACTTTAAAAAGAATTGAAAGTGGCCGGAGGTCGATGGAGACGGAGCTTTCAAGGTTTTTTGTTTTTCCTCTATAATTTCCAGACAAGGATGTGAAACAAGTTGAGATATTTTTAGTAGGAAGTGGAAAATTCCTCTCTCTTACATAACTGAATTATTACTATTATTAGATTATATTCAGTTAATTTCCCAGAAATTTTAGAAATTTCCAGACGTCAACTACTTTTCTAATTTGGTAGGCGATAACATCAAAAACCTCAGCAAACCAAACAAGTTTATGATAAGAAGACTGAAGACCCAGTAAAATCATCAAATTTCATTGACGAAAAAAAAAACCCAGCAAAAACATGTACTGTTCAAATCTAATTATTTTATTTACAATTTACAAATTAACTGAAAAACAGAAGAAAACGAATTGCAGAAAACTGTGTAAGAATTATAGAGAAAGAAAAAAACAGGGAAAATCTCATCTCATCCCCATGAAAATCTCTCAAAACTTTAGAACTGTGAAGAATTTTTCATCATCTGACTGTGGAAGCAACAGTATGAGCCCACCATCTAAGGCTATCTTTAATGTCAATCTCATTACCCAAAGCAGGGACTTTGAAATTCATCAAAGGGTTTTCTTTTCTTCTTCTTTTTTCTGCAACTTCCCATGCTTCTGAAAGATAAGGTCTTGAAATTTCAACCTTATGAACAGTTTCTTTCACTTTTTGATCTTCTTCTTCTTTTTCTTCTTCTTTCTTTCCCAATCTTTGCAAGCCAGGGATTATCTCAACCAACCTTGAATCCTTATTATCTTCCTCTGAGAAAACAAACCCAAGATCCATAAACCCTTTCAGCTCTTCAAATTCCAAGTCTGACAAACTCTTGCTAAAACCCTTCTTTCTTCTTGTGTTCTTCACCTTCTTTTTAGGTGCTTCTTCTTCTTCTTCTTGTTGCAACTCTTCTTCTGTAATCTCTTTGCCTGAAATTATCTTATGAAGCTTTGGTGGGTGAAGAACAGAATCTGGTGAGAAAGAATCAGAACCTAAAAAGCTTGTGCTTATATTCAACTGGTCACTCATCGACCTTGTATGGAGCGTTGTGGTGCGTAAAAACTCTGGTTTTGAAGAGCTTTCTTCATCTTGAAGATCTGGGTTTGATTCAGAACTTGTCGATGTTGATGGAGATATACGTTTGTTGAGGATTTCCATCTCGAACCAGCATAAATCAAAGAGCTTCATAAATTCCCCTGGTTCCATTAATGGCAGCTCAAGAGAACAAAAGGACTTTTCCCAATTAAGATTCGGAAAAATTTGTGAGGCTATGGTTTAATAATCAAGACCTTAATCCTTTTATATATAAATAGACCGACTATGTGACCAAAAAACCCTTAACGCCGTTCTTTAACGACAGAAAGAGGATTCAAACATTAGAAATACACGTTTTTCATGGGGTAATATGGTAATGAAAAAAATATTAAAGTACTTATTTTAGTATTTTACCTTAACTTTGTTTTACTTTATCAAATGTTTTGTCTGAAACGAGTGAGTTGCTTTTTCCTGGAAGGCAAAGTGATTGGAACGTGCGGACATGACGTGGCTTTAACAAGAAGCAAAAAAGAAAAAAAAATTGAATTATTGCGTGTGGTGGCACTTTTTAATTAGTGTTAGAGGTTACTAGATGATCCCTATTTGATTTGATTATGATGATGACCATGACCCAACATCTTTTAATTTGCCTAAAATCTATATGAAAGTTTAATATTTAGATTTTTGGTCGCATTCACCAATCGATTAATGAAATCACATTCGGTTGTTGTTGTTGCCTCAAATATTTGTGAAATTAAGAAAAGTAAACATCATATATAATTTAGTAAAAATAATGTATAACCATTTTATATATACACGTTGAAATTAAATTTATTAATAAGAATAATCTTAATTTCTTTATAAGTCTCACTTTACCTATCATGAGATTCGGATTTAACATTTAATTTATGAAAGTTTAAGCTCTAGCATGACTTTCATGCCAAAGAAAAAAAAAAAAAAAGAAGAAGCTCTAACGTGACTTTGAAAATTGAGATATACATATTGTGAAATTGACACAAGACATCCTTCTTAGTTAGTAAAGCATAAATGAAAGAAAATCATCATTTGTTGGATTGTGTATAAAGAATTTGGTACCTTATACAAGATTTTAGAATTAAATTTTTAGATAGAGAAAATAAATTACTAAAAAGTTTCATTCACTTAAAATTCGAGGGAGCTTCAATTCATTTTAGGGTTAAAATTTTAATTAGGGTCCTGACCTTTGCCAAAATGGTTAAATAAGTGCTCAAACTATGAAAATGTCAAATTAGTACCTGAACTTTTTTATTTGGGTCAATTCAGTCCAAAATATTTTGGATTATTTACATTTAACAGACTTATAATCTAACATTTTGGACTGAATTACCCAAAATCGAAAAGTTCAGACACTAATTTGACATTTTCATAGTTTGGGCACTTATTTGACCCTTTTGACAAAGTTTAGGACCCTAATTGAGATTTTAGCCTTCATTTTAGTGGAATCCAATATGACTATACTAAATACCATACTAAAGGAAAGTAAATATATAAATGAAAAGATATAATTATAGTTTTGGGGTTTTAGGTTTGTATAGCTTCTAAAGGAAAAAGAAACATATATATATATATATAGATAATAAAATATCAACTAAAAAGAGCCTTAATATAAATGTAATTTGCATATTTCAAATCTTTCCACTAAGAGTAAATAGTTAATGTTTAATTTTAATATTTTCTTCTCTTCATTTTTTTCTTTTCGTTTTTTTTACATAAGATGTCAACAATGTCAACTAAGTTTGTCGAATTCAGCCACGTCATGAGCAAAATGCTTAATTTATTGAATATATCATGTCATTGTTAAGAAGATGCTTGGACTTTGTCATCATCTTTTATTATTATATAGTAATATATATATATATATTATATATCTAAACTTTGGCCGTTTGGGATTTGGGAATAAATCTCAATTTATAGCTTGGTAATTGCTTGAAGCAACATACTTTATAGTTCAAAGATAAGAACTTTTAGTGCTATTCGAAATAATTAGACAATCTTAAAGATTAATTGGATTAACAAACAACAAAGAATTAAGAGAAATATTGTTGTTCACGAGTAAAAGAAGAAAAAGAATAACAAACTAAAAAAACAAAGGAGATTAGGAGAAAATTATAAATTAGTGAGCAGAGCAGGCGGCGTACTAACTATGCATAATGCATGAATGCAGACTCAAATTGATACAAAGACCAAAAAGAAAATTTTGACAAAATAAACTCAATCCCTATTTCAAGGGGCTTTTACGTAAACGACTTCTTCGGCTTTGACGAATATTCGGATTCATATCCAGGATCCATTTTCTTTTTTCTGTTTGACTGTTTATAACCGAAAAAAAAAAACTAGTAGTTAGGTTTGGATTTGGAGATCCAATTACCACGTGCTAATTGCACGTGTCAACTTTTACTCTACCAATAATTTGCTCAAGGAGTGAGTGGAAATACAAATACTGTAATGACTAATGGCCACGGGATCCCCACTTTGTTTGAAAAAATAATAATTGGTCTGGTCTAAAATATGGGATTAATGTAATCATTTTTGTGACTTTTATTGATAAATTAATTAAAAATTTGTAACCATAAATAATAATAGTATTATATTTTACATATATATGTGACAAAAGTGTGAAATGAGCAATGGCATATTTTAAGGCCAATAGCAAATAATAAATGTGGGCTTGCATGGATCACGATTATTGTTTATTTATTATGTGATTAATTAAAGTTAACATAATTGAATAAATTAATCATAAAGCAGATAGGTTGACTCACCAAGAAATAAAAAATACTACGAGAGAAATGATTTTATATTCTTTTCTTTCATTTTCTTCATATGGTGGGAAAGCCGGAAAGGAGAAAGAATACAAGAACGTAAAGGGTCAGGGCCTCATGGGTGGGGTCGTGGGGCGGGTTACTATAGAAGCACGTGGTTTTTGCAACCAAAATTTTGTGGATAATTCTTTTTTCAAGTTTGATGGATAGAGTAACGACCGTAATAAGCGTGTGTAAGGGTAACATCTGAATTTTTACTAATTCTTTTTTTGGGTACATAGAATTTGTACTAATTCAATTTTGTTGTCTAATCTCGAAAACAACGAGCTTTTCGTGAGGTTTATAGGATAAGATCATTGGAGTATAAGTAATAATTAATAATGCGATATATTATATAGAATTAGATTAATCCTAACTCCGTTTATAAATTCTCTAAATTTACATTGATATACACAGTGCATAGATTAATAATATTTTCTTGATATTTAATATATATATATATATATGTAGTGTATATATATTATATATAATACTAGATCATACTGTGATATACATAAAAACATGAAATTGTTTTCAAGATTTTGAAATCCGCTTAGATTAATACATAACATATTAAAGTTTTGAAACAATCAACAATTATAGTATGAACTTGCTAACAACAACTAATTCGGAAAGAATTAATTAATATGCATACGTATCACAATGGTCTATGACTCTATTTTTTAATATTTTAATTAATATTCCAGAAATAGCTCAACGACCTCTTCATGTCAAATGGTTTCATATACTTCCATAGTTCCATATATAAATTAAGTTGAAGTAGGTAACTTAACTCATTTAATTAATCTACGCACGATCCAATTTGTACGTATTTCTTTTTCTTTTTTTTTTGGGGGTGAAAACTACGTATTTCTTTTCGTATAGTATATACTAATTAATCTTCATTTTCTAATGCACCCTGTTCTTATCGATCGCTTCGTAATATAATGATTAATCACGTAGGAGATATATTAAAGTATATATACATTGTTGGTGTATTAATTTATAACTTTTTTTTGGTCAAATGAGAGCTTATTAATTTATAATAATAACTTTGACATACACAAATAACAACTATGTGGTATTTATTAACTTAAACACAAGCAGCCAACTAATTTGTAGTACATTTTAGTAACTAATTTGAATTAACCATAGACTTTAGTGCTGTTTTCAAAAAACAGAGCCCAAATATCCTCTACCCGACTACCCCCATTTCGGTCAATATATTTTATTTGTTTATATAACATGCCGATTCCATTGGATTCGGAATTGGCTGATTAATTTCAGTTGGGAAAATAAAGGCAACATGTTAAATCTTAATCATAAAAGAGTAGTTATAGGAGCTGCAACTTGCAAAAGATTCCCCTTGATAAAGAAAGAAATGATAAAATTAAGTAGTAGTATTAAAGAAGAAGTAATTAAAGTGTTCAAGGGTGTCCATAAATGGGAAAAGAGGGAATTATTATTAATTAAGTGCAGGTGTGTGCAAATATTGCGGCATGAAGCATGTGATGTAATGGTAGGGCATTATAACCTTGAATTTGATAATTACCTTTGGTTAGTGGGTAGGGCTTTGTTGGCAGAAGGATGGATGCATCAGAATGATTAGATTTGCAGAGCTGGATTACCGGGCAAATCACCTTTGGCAGTCCTCAGCTAATTTAATACTTTCATGCATATGCATGTTCTTCTCTCTGATTTGATCTCAATTCAACATGCAATTTAGTCACCACCAGACAGACTGCCAAAGGTGTAATTGCCCAGCAATGCATCCATGCATTATAATTGTTTCCATTTTCTATATATTCTCAAAAGCTATAACAACTCTTCCTTTGTCGATGAACAGTACTTTCAAAGATAGTTTTCAATATATAGACGTCGGAAATGTTCAACAAATCAATTGCCTTTGGGCTTTGAGAATGAAAATTGTTGGACATTAATTGACGAGTATATTCGAGGCACATGCTCTGTTTCTGTATTGTTAAAAACATCAAAAGTGGTCCTCTTTGATTCGAATAAAGATCAAAGTTTAATTTCTTTCACTTTCTCCAGAAGCCAGAAGCCAGAAGCCAGAAGCCAGAAGAAAACAAAAGAAATTATTACCCCATAATATTCAATTCATTTTAACGATATTAATTAGTGATTCCTTCTCCTTTTATATATTGATATATATTGATGAAGTAATTAAAATACCATAGCGCGATAGTCTAAAACGATTAAGTCCAGGAGAAATTCGCTTAACTCATTGGCCTTCACCAAATTTACAAAACCGACAGAAAAAGAAAAATGGATTGGAATGGAGGAGAGGATAACGAGACAACTAGACAGACAAAGAAAACGACGTCCATTTCTCTGTTACTGTATGTCGTTTTAGGTTGCGTGGCCGTGATATGCCATGTCAATCGTATCCTATGCCGTCGCTGGAACCACCTGATCCAAGGGGTTGACACGTAAGAAAATAAGGTAAGCTTTTTGGCAAGTTGGAATTTCAAAGTTATTTCTGTAAATCAATCAATGTTGGAACAAAATTAAGTTACTCAACAAATTATGTATGCGGACATCGGAAACTCAAAGTGGGCTAAGTCTGATGTTTTGCAGGCACCAATTAGCTCTACTTAACCTTAAGGCCCAACGGGTTTTTTCTTATTGGGCCATGGATCACTTATTTGTGTCCAAGTCCAAGACAGCCAACAACAGGATATTCGAGGCACATTCAATTTGTTGAGCTTTTTCCCAAAACAAAAGTGGTCCTCTTTTGGATTCCATTGATCTCACCCTGCCTGCCTGTACTAGGTTTCTGAAAAAAAAAAAAAAAAAAGCCCTATCCAAAGCTACCTTTGAGCCCAGTTTCTAAATTCTTCAAATAAATGCTTGAATTATACTATCAACCCATGTTTAGACAGCTGGTTTAGTGAATTCATTCCCCAAAAGCCATCTGGTTAGTATTAGTAGAAATTGAAAAGGAAAGGAGAAGGGCACATTCCTAGAGATGTATTATAATTATATTATGCTCTTTCTTTGCCATATGAACAGCACATTCCAAAAGATCCCTTTCCATTCTTATCTTCATTTCTGGCCATTGCCTTTCTTTTTAGGGTTCTTCCGATTTCCCAAGGGGCACAATTTGCTTACATACATTTTATTATCAGCATTCAGCAATGCTTGCAAAGGTTATCTTATTAGTGAAAAGGAAAAAGAAAAGGTCTTTGCAAGAGAGTGCACTGCAGACAAGGAATTCAAGCTGACAATTAGGATTGATCAGAAGATTTTGCCTTCTGATTCTTTTGACATTTTCATTTTGATTAATTGAGACTCACGAAATATAGCAGAAAATGTAACTCTATCAGTATTTTACATTATTATTAGTTCTAATTGGCTGCTCACTTGGCACTTGTAAATCAAAGATATGCTTACAGGATTTTGCAAATCTTTTATGAATTCCATAAGCTAAAAGTGATAATGGACAAAGGTGGTCCTAGAGGAAAAGTACTGGAGGCAAGGGTACTTTAGGGTGATTTCAGCAGATCATATAAAAAATACGATAGAAAGGAGAACAAATTGTACTTACACTTATAAATTCCCTGCATTTTCCCTGTTAATGAGAATATCTTCACATTTCTAGAGCTTTTGGCCCACCAAAATACTCTGCAATTCTCTATTTGATGCAGTCAATGCTCCAGGCAGGAGTACTTGTGCACAGAATCAACTTTGAGAAAATATTGGGGACCATAAACCCATTAAAATGAAAGTTACTTTAAGCAGGAATTCTTCCAGCATATCCGTATTCAGGTGCGAATCATAAGCCATATAAAGAGACCCCTTGAATTACCATGCATATCAAGCAAACTCAACCATGTGATGGATTAAGCAAAAACAGATTTGCAGTTGAGGAATAACAGTGCAATCCTTCTTTGGCACCATACAAGACATAGCAATAGCATACACATGTCTTGTGTTGTGCCAAAGGAGAATTGCCCTGCCATTCACTCCTGCTGTTACCATATCTACGCTACAGATTTCCCATTTGTTGGTAAAACACAAAAACAAAGTCTATATATATCCCTCAATTGCCTAATTTAAGAAGCCTTTAATTAGTTGAAGGGTTTTTACTCAATTGACTGTCATCTTATTTCTTCATTGTCAAGCAACATGAAGTGGCAAGATTACATTTCTACTATGTCTCAGTTAATCTGTTCAACTAATGCTGGCATCTCATGGTATAATTCAGGGTCATTCAGAAACAGATTTCAAAGAACCAGGTTGGACTAATTATAAAGGTAGAAACACACAGTCAGTTTGAACAACTTATATGATGCCGATACACTGGAATAAGAAGCAGCTCTATCGGTGTGAAAGTTGTCATTTCACCAGATTTTCTGTAGCAAGTTCATTGAAAATCTTAAAAAGATTGCCTCATCATCAAGGCTTATCATCTCTTACGCAGGGAAGTACTTGTTGCAGAAGCATTTCAGGTTCAAAGGTGCATAGGCCTTTCTTGACGAGACAAGAATAGATTAAAGCCAATTTCTTCAGTTTTCAGAAGTTTCCAACATTAATGGTAGTCAATAATCTAGTACAAGTTATTAGCTGATACCGCAGTTTTCCCTTGACCATAAGAAAAGACTATGTATTTTGTGTCTGTGGCTCTGTGCTTGCCTACCCTTTTACTTGTAAAAATCAGCTGAGCAGCGAAATGCTTCTGTTTATTTCTATTAAAGAAGAAGAGAAGAAATAAGAATGGAAAAAAATTGATAACTTGCTTAATGATTTTACAGCATAACAAGCTTTCTGTCATGCTTAAAATAAGCAATTTCAAATATTTAGTCAGAAATTAGTAGCCTCTTCTGTGAAAAATTTCAATTTTAAGCAACAGGTACCTTGTTGAACATTTCAACGCATACTGGGATTACAGAAGGAAGCAAAATGATTAGTCTATTGCAGATAATTTTTGAATTTTAGTAATTAAGTAGCAACAAATTGACTGGAGAAATGTACAGATGAATTGCTGGGCAAATCTCCTTTGGCAGTAAGATTACTACTGATTCCTGTCTAACAACCGAGCAGACAGGACGAGAGTAACAAATTGCCAAAGTTAAGTTGCCCAGTTATGCATCCGTACATGAAATGAAAGTACATTTCTGTGCTGATGAACAGTTCCAAAATTCAGTCTTCTTTTATAGGCCAGGATGAAAGGTCTGGCATTTTCCTGCAGATAGCATATTCTTAGCTTATCCAATTCCTTGTAGGCTGCAACTGAGATGTGTCATCTTTGTTTCTATCAATTGGGCTGTCATAAAGATTTTGTAATGAGGTTCTTTAATTGGGATCTACTATCTGATCTTTACAAAGAAAAGCACATTATATTTTCCAAGATCATAAAGGACTATTGACTGTATTGGGGACAGAGATTTTGTAGTGAGGTTCTTTAGGATTTACTATCTGATCTTTACAAAGAAAAGCTTAAGCACATTATGTTTTCTAATCTCTTCTTTTGCTAATAAAACTATATTCCTTCTTCTTACATAAGTTAAAACATGCATGACTGATTTATGTGGTCCTTCATTCTAAGGCCCCTTCAGTCCTCTAAGGGTCACAAGTCACAAGAAGTTGCAGGAAAAACCAGATTTACCATAAAAGAAGCATCGAATATAATTGCTTCTCTTCTGTCTCAATAATGATTAGGCACCATTCAGAAAAAAAAAAGCAGGGGAAAAGGAAAAATCATATATGTAGAGAAGGAAGATCCAGTGGCATCTTCTCTTTCCTATCTCTCTCTCTCAAGTCTGGTCTCCATGGGTTTATGTGTGTTTTCATGGCACTTTTTCTGTTGATGCTGCATGTTTTTACGTGTACTCATGCAATGTTTCGCATATGTCCACACATTTGTCCATTAGCATATATGCATCCAGCTCTAATATGCTAATACAATATTCTCTAATATTAACTGTTCTCATGTTCTCAGACAACATTCATATAATTTGATAATGACATTAATTAATATATTTGGAATCCTAAAAGTATTGAAAGATGCTTAAACATTTCTTTATGGATAGAAGATTTGCTGCACTCATGATTGAAAATGATATATATATATATATATATATATGATTTCTTAATGCATCATGACCTCATAAACTATATATCTTAGTCTTTCTTGCCTAACTTAGTATAGTAGTATTAAATATTTGCCATGTTTGTCATGTAGTTGTCTTGTTTATTTATATATGATTTACATAATTGTTAATGGTCTTTCACAGAAGTTGATGATTTGACAGTTTGACACATGGCCATAACTACTTCCTAGCTCTTTCATTAGATTTTTTTTTAAGATTGAGAAGCAATCAAGCAAGGTGATGGGGGCTGTTTTATTTATAATCATGAAGAATATTATTGCAACATAAAAAGGAAAAAATGGCATCATCACTTTTGCAAGAGAAAGCAAATACATAAGAAAATTAATTAGGACCATTTTCCCATGATTGAGATGGGGAACATTCAAAGGTATTGAATCGGCATATGCCACTTCTTTCTTTGGCATATCCTAAATGATAAATGTTATCTATTTCCTTAATTAGAAACAAAGCTTATGGTCATGGTATTTGAACATTATAAATACTGCTATATTTTGCATCTCTATATGTGACCATCAGTGTTTTGGAAGCAAGATATATATATGTGGAGAGGAATTACAGAGCAAATCTCCTTTAGCAAAAATGCTTATGCTTCTGCATAGTTCTATTTTGCCAAAGGAGATTTGCCCTGCCATTCACTCCCACAATCATTTCCTTCAATAAATCAGTAATGTTTCGTTTTGGTACTTGGCAGGCTTCATTTCCATTCTATTTTGCATAACCCAAAGCTAGTAGTCTTATTATATATAGTCAACATTGTTGAAAGCGCTTTTGTTTCCGGTTTGCTTCACTTCTTTGGTGATATGTCCAAAGCCTTTATATCAGAGTGGAAATTGAATTTTCTACAGTTTCAAAAAGGCGCTAAAATTAAGAATGAGAATCAAGCAGCTGGTCTAAGATTAACCCTTTCTTGACAAGTAACAAAGAGTGAAAACTAATTTGTACATTGATCACTCACATTCCTTTTTTTTTTTTTTTGGATCCCATGCTTCGAAGTTGTGATTTCTGTGCCATGGATATTATAGCCGAAAATGCAATGTCAGAGAGATGATCAGTGTATATCTAACTCCTTTTCAAATGCTGATCAATATATATGTAAATTGATTCAGAGAACATCTCCATTCTCTTCTACTACCCATCTTCTAATTAATTATTATATGGTATTCGTAAATGATAACATGCAAGAAGAAAAGCCCGAGTCACTATCACTAATCAGCTATTGATCAGATCAGAGACGAAGCTGTAAGCAAGACATGAATTAATTAATTATAACAATAAGATCAGTAACTAATTAAACTGTCATTAGATTTTCTGCCCTTATCCTTATTGCATCCTTGGAAGGAAGCATCATTAATTAACTAGATTTTTCCAACAGATACAAACACTCTGGTTTTGTCATTCATATAACACCAGAAAGAGATATTGTGGAAATAAAAATTCCTTAGATGTGGTGTGGTCCAGGAAATGCATGTGGTCATTGCTTTTATAAAGCCTACATGTGGTCAATATATATGATAGTCATCCTTTAAGGATGTACAATCCTTTAATTTGTTTCTTTCTTCATCATGATAAGAAAAGAAAGCAAATGATTTGAATGAATTCAAAGATTAATTATGATCAGAATTAAGAAACCCTAAACTGATGAAACAAAGGAAGATATATAACAGCCAGCAATGATCTGATAATTAAACCCCTCAACAACCTTTTCCGAAGAACTTCCCTGCTTCATCTTTATTAGCAGAGTTGAAGGTGGGTTTATGTGGCAAAATTACGCGAAACGAGAGAAAGGTTTTTTGTCACATAAAAACGATTTATTAGACACATATTCAAGTTCTGGGAAAAGGTTTTTGAAAGGAGCCTGATGAAGATTGAAGAAGGGGGACCATAATGAAAATAGCAGTTGAGAAGCTTTTTATAGGAATGAACTTCGGCATATACCAATCCAGTTCCATCGAGGAATATCCATAACGATATGCGAATAAATGCAGAAATATAAGAAGAAACTGAACTCGAACTAAAATCACAAGCACAAAATGTGATCATAAAAGGAAGTTCTAACTTCTAAAAGAGTAGTGAATAACAGGGCAATTCTCCTTTGGCAGAAATGTTGCACTTTGCTTAATTTATCCGCCAAAGGAGAATTGCCCTGCCATTCAACTTACTCTAATCATTTTTTTTGTCCTGGACGACATAATGGACAGCTTTTTCTCTTGACATTTGATGGTAACCTTATTTATTGATGTTTGATTTCATTCATTAGTATTTTATTTTTTTTTCTTATTGTTTAATTGAAATTGAATATTACTTGGTTATTCCATGTTTTCAATATTATTCTTCAGTGAAGTTTGATGCAGTTGAATGGGAGTATATCTTCAGCTATTACAAGGTTTTGTCAAGCTTTACTTAAGAAAATGGGCAAGAGTTAATGTTCTCAAAGACTTGTAAAGCCATCATCACAGAGATTTCTGATACAGATTACAGCCATATATAATCGACATGAACCATCTACTTCTGACGGCTAAACCTAGCAATACTTGAGATTTATGTAATTTCAGACTTTATATAGGTACTCATGTACATACCAAAGTCTCAAAATCATTGCAAATTAATAAATTAAATGAAATATGAAGACCTTTGTTCTTCTTTCTGTTTCGAGCAGTGACGTAGCCACCATATAGTTAGTGGGGTCAATTGACCCCACTTAAATTAAAACTCTTCATAAAATACATATAGAAAAATATGATAAATAGCCAATTGACCCCATTAAATTGAAAATGTAAGGATTTGACCCCACTAAAAAGAAATCTTTACAACATTGACCCCATAAAAAGAAAATGTGAGGACTAATATGTGTATATAATAGACTAATTTGGGATCAACTTATAATTTTGCAAAAAATAAAGAGTATACTAGGAAAATGTGGGAAATAAGTTCTATTCATTGTTGGGAAAGCTTTACCCTCATAGTGGGTTAACCCGGCTCGAACAAGATTAACTTGTAAATATACAAAATAAAAGTTCTATTATTTATCAATACTAGCTTTCAATATTGTTTTCTCTAGGTTGCCTGTATAAATATTAGATAATAAGTTCTATTATTTATCAATGCTTTTTATTATGTTTAATTTGACACAATAATGTTATTAATTAAGAAAAGTTGTTTTTTACTATTATTTTTTATAATTTCATGATTTTAATATGAAAATTTGGAAAATTAATATAAAACAAAAAAGTAAATCAAAAATATGTTTTGAATTTACAAAATAAAAGAATATATAATTTTAAATATTAAAAAATTCAACTAAAAAATGTAACAAAAATCACAAATAAGTGTTCAATTTTTGACCCCACTAACCAGATGCTCTGGCTACGCCACTGGTTTCGAGTGTTGTAGAAATGAACTTGTTCAATGCAGAGAAAACACAAATATATTATCATTCAGATTCAGCTAGGCTTCCACTGTTTCTTTTTTATCTGTTCCCAGCCAAACTTCCAGGAGGGCCGGGGTATAAGCAAGTTGTTTGATATAATGGACGACAAAAACAAAAGAAGGCGCCTTAACGTCGATATGTGATATGTGATAGCAATTCCATAATACTCAAATCATTGGTTCTTTTGTACTACTATTAAATTGCATCATCATTCAAGTACATAAGGCAAAATTTCCTGTTAACTTGAGTTAGAATTGGAACCAGGCCAAAATATATAAAACCCATACTCGAAATGGGGAAAAAAGTTAGGGTATAACGGTCATAATAATTTTTTTCTTTATGATAGTAATGAAAATTTGGAATAATGAATTAGGGGGTTGGGACCAAAATTTGGGAGGCCCGCTCGAGCGAGTTCTGCACAAGTAGGCAGCGTCAATGCTCGGCCAGCCTATAACCCTTCCATAAATTCTTGCGCACTTGGCTACTCTGGTTTATACTGGCCAGCTGGGTCTAGCCTTGGCTACTCTCTTCGATGTGGGATATATATATACAAGTAAAATTATAACACAGCAATATTGTGCCTTTCTTATTGAAACTTTAATTTTTCTAGATCTTTAGTTTGATATATTTTGTCTTTGAATCGTTGTTATCAACCTTTTTCCTTTTCCAATTTGATCAAAACCTTGTCATTCTTCCAAATCTCAAACAATAGGGAGAGAAGGGGCCTTAACGATACAATATTGAACAGCTACGCAATTGCACCATCACAATTTGGAATGTTTAATATATACGAGTAGTATACTTTTACAGCTGCTCATATCAAGATTTATCTGTCTTGCACTCTAAGCTTCAGTTTCTGTTCACTTTCCATTGATTCCCAAATTAATTTTCAAATGTAAAAGATGGATATGATTCTATATAAGCTAGATAAAAAATAAATAAATAAAAAAATCAAGAATAACAGCCTAGCTGGCCAAGGAGGAAAAATCAAGAATATCAAATTGTTGTCTAATCCAGTCAGAGCTGCTGAAATAGAAAAGTCAGCAAAGGAGTTTTGAATATGGTTTACATAATTCCACTGCTAAATGCTAGTAATTGGGTTGATGCAGGCTAAACCAAGCTCGTCGCTGATGAATAAATAAAATACAGAGGGAGAGATCATTTTGGTCAAAAATTCAGAATGACCACACTCTTCATTTTCCCATAGACTAACTAAGCTTCGTCAATATATATAAGAAAATGAAAGTATTAGTATACTACTATTAAATATTAAATATTAATACACATGAGAAAATGACAGTCCATACTAATATAAATGTAAGCATTAATGCAATATGACATAAAACAGAAATGCTGCTACATTATATACTAAGTCCAAGGGTTGACTGCCCTTTGACCGTAGGCAAGTATGCAAAATACGGAACTATAAAAAACTCAAATATATATGCTGCAATATTACATTACATTAAAATAATGAAAAAATGAATCTGTCATTACGGAAAAAGAAAAACAGATTGAAAAATGTGTTGAAAGCTGATGAAATTAATATAACAATGCAGAAGAATTGCCGGGCAAATCTCCTTTGGCAGAATGCACACTCATAGGAACACACATAATTAATTCGTGTGTCTAAGCAGTAGCAACCTGCCAATAGAGATGTTGCCCTGTAATTTCCAACTGCATCACAAAACTTAGTTTGCCCATATTGGATATATCATATCAGACACACTCTTCCCTCTTATTTATGGTGTCCTAGAGCAAGCATATACGATGGAACAATGCCCTAATTCTAAGGTCCAAATGCATCTTTTTCTTTCACTTTATTCCCTAAAAAGCACAACCATGCACATTTCCTTTAAGCCCCTATTCAAATTACGATTTGACTACTCAATTAAACAAGCTTAAAAATATAATATGATTCGGGGAAAAAGTTTATTCTGGTCTCGACAGTGCAATATTAATATTCACTTTATAATAATATTAATATATTATACAAAGTGACGTTACATACAATTAATATATATATATCTCTTAAAACTTTTTCAATAAAACCGGTATCTAGATACCGATTGCGCGCAGCCCCTTAAAAAAGAGAGCGCAGAATTTAATTATCAACTTTGTATGGTGAAGGAAGAGAGTTGTTCTCAATAATTTGCCTGGCTATCAAAATCTAGCCAGCTCAAAAATTGGTACTGGAAAGGACGAGTGTAGTTTTCACATTCAGCATCAACTTTAATATGGAATATATACAAAAAAAAAGTGATGAGAAAATTACAAATACAAAAAGGGGTTTCTTCATATATATAGATGCTTTGTCTTTGATATATGGAATGGAATTAAGATACCAAAGCATGTTCTCATCAAATCCCAAATTTTGTAAATCTTTTTCTTATTTTCTCAAAGGTTCAATATATATTTTTTTCGTACAAGCGCTAAGTAATGTTGGCTTTCAAGGTTTCCAAGGGCTGTGAAATGGACTTCAACATGATGATTTATACTATCATTTTCTTCTTTCGCGGAAACTCGAAGTAGCACATATGTAACTTTTTAGGAGGTTATATTTGCCTCCGTACGCCTGCATAAGTTGTCGTTTTTTAATTGTCAAATTCAATTTTGAATTGGTCGGGCCCAATTTTTTTTTTTTAAAAAGCCCTTAAACAACTTACATACTAGGCCTAAATTTTTTTTCCTACATACATAGAAGGCTTATAAATAAGAATTTATTTATTACACTATGGTCCGGTGACGTGAGAGGAATGCCAGAATTTTTCAAGGAAATGCAAACTATTGATCATGTCTTTTCTAATATTCATAATATCATTATAGGTTTAATGGTTTTTGTTGTCTTTGTAATTGATGCTTTGAGATGGTTCTTTTTCTGCTCGCTGGATGAATATATATTTATAAAAAAAAAAAAAAAACAATCATCTTGTACCAACAATTTTTTTTTCTTTGAAAATTTCAAGGGAGATCATCATCGTATACCCACAATTACCGAAATAGAGCAAATAGTATGGCTAAAATCAAATTAAGCAAATTTTATAGCATAAAACTATGATGATTCAATTTTTACTTTTGTTGAAAAAAGCGAAATTACAAGAACTAATTAAGGAACTCTAAATCCTAGAGAAAGCAATTCCCCAAACATCCCATTCTAACTCAATCTTGCGCGGGATCAAAAATTAGTAAGCAACTCCCCAAGCATCATCCCATTCTAACTCAATCTTGAGGATCCAAGATTAGTAGGTCGAAATCATCATCAATCAAGTATATATCTTGCTATACTTTACCAAGGCAGCAGCACAAAAATTCCCTTCCCGAATGGTAGACGAAGGGAGCACTCCCAATTTCTGTGAATCAATTTACCTCACCAGCAAGCAAGAGGTCAACAACTCTGCCTTCAAACCTTCCATAAGTCTAGCAAGGAATGTAATTATAAGAACGGATAAGTATATATGTAATTTAAATATCATGGTGCGTACCTTTCAGTTAGAGGTGGTCTTTACTCGATTGGGGTTGGGTTTGAATTCGGTCTAATTCGAGTACTACATATAAGATGTTACCACTTTTGACACAATTTTGAAATTATCGGGTTGGGATTGATTTAGGTGAGCTCTTTTGAGTTCAGAGAGTATATTGAGTTTGGATAAGTTGGGATTTGGAATTTTTTGAGGTTCAGACTTTTGACATTCTTTTTTCGTATCTGATTTGATCAAGTTCGAATTTTGAGTAATATTAAGGTCGGACTTTTGTGTTTGGTATCATTATCTGGCCTCAATGGAGTAATATCTTAATACTAGCTAGTTTGCTGCAGTGGAATTGCCGGGCAAATCTCCATTGGCAGAGGGCTCACTATGATAACAATAAATATTCAAAGTGGCTGCCTGCCAGTGGAGATTTTGCCCTGTAATTGAAACTGCAGCTGAAATTTTAATTGCAAGGAGATAGAAGGAGAGAGGCCTCCTATTTATACCCAACATAAATTCTGAAATTCTTAATGCATGCAACGCATATCCAAGGTACAAACTTTTCTTTTCTGATTGAAAGGGAATTTAATTTCCCTATCAATACATATTATTCCTTATCGCTACAATGACTGCATTGTGTGCTTATAAATTTTGTTTTCTTAAGAGACAAGTTTCTGGCTTTCTTATGATATCAATCGAATCGTAGAAAGTTTCTAGACATGAGTCTAATCGTAAATATGATAATAGTGTTATGTACCGAGCAAAATTAAAAAAAAAAAAAATCTTATTCACCTTATCTGATTGATATCCTCGTACAATAATGTTTGATGATAATATTATTCCTCGACAAAGATATAAAGATATATATCTCTACATGTATAGTCCAATAAAATGGAAGAGGAAGAAAAAGGGTGTTGATGCCAAATTGTGTCCTAACCCAACTTCAAGAATATCATAGAGCTGCGAATGACTTGCAAGAGAGAGAGAGAGAAAACCATGAGAGGAGGGCGGAGGGCGGAGGGCTCCAAGGGTTTGTATAGAAAAGTCTAATGGTTAAGTCGGTAGGATCCTCGTGTGTGATGTGAGAATTGAATGGTATGACATAACGTTAATAAGAGCATACCTTGGCCTTTACCTTGTATAGGAGCCTTTGGGCCTAATTTGATGATGCTCAACGAGGAGCATTGAGATTTCATATTATTAACTTGTTTATGGCCATTTAATAGGTCATATATGATGACTAAATTGAGGGGGAAAAAAGAGCAAAGATGCTGGTGTTTGAGCTGTGAATGTGATCACTATGTTTTCATCAGTTTTGTGTTTGAAGATTTAAACCGGCTCCACAGTCCAACAAAGGTCGTGTAAAATAAAAGGGCCAAAATTTTCTATTTAGCGGTCCATGCACCGCATTTTTCCTTTTCTCCTTTGCAACAATTGCACCAGTACATTTATTTGGTTAGTATTCTTTTGAATGGTCAAACTGAAAAGAGAATTTGTACTTAAAACCTTGATCATTTTTGAAGGTTGGGTTTAGGGATTCATAAGATTATTATGGGATAGATTGTTATCAGTTCGTTAATTAGAGGATTAAAGGTTATAATTTTAGAATAATTGCTTTCAGCATTTCAGGAATTTAAATTTATACAAGCATGAGAGCAGGCTGTTTGGAATGTAATTGATGAAAGAACATATATATGGTGAAATATTCTGTCATTTGCTCTTTCTTTTGTTACTTTACTTACACACTGTCTGCACTCAAATGAACAAAATTAAAGGCCAATAACATGTTAATCGAATTGGGATTTATCCATTTTTGTCCGATTTTCAATTATTAGCAAGTCGATCCGAACAGAGCAGACTAGGAGTTAATTAGAATCCATTATTAAGTAGTGATTTCATCATCAATGGCCAGGAATCATGAAATTCATTTGATTCAACTTCACTTTACTGCAAATTTATTTTTTTTTTTGGTGAAATGGAACAATATATAGAAAATAAAGCATATACAGCAACTATAGAAAAAGCTCAAAAGTACATTTGTCCAAGAGACTAGAAAAAGTCATATGCAGAATCTAACAAGACTTCCCAAAAACTAGTTTAAGTACATTGTCCTAGAGAGCCATATATATGCAGGCACTATTGATCTGCTTGAGACTTGGAGTAATATAAATTTCTTCAGTTGTTCATCAATGATTCATATATACCTGGGAGAAAACAAACAAATTAAAATAGATATGGGTGTCAGAATGACAGATATAAAATTCCATTGGCTACATTACCTTTTACAAATAGTTGAATCAAGGGCCTAGGTTTCTACATGTAAAAAGAAGACCTGGTTTTCCACATGAATATTTCAAGGGATAATTAATTCTGGGTAAATAGTGCAAAAGAATTGCCGGGCAAATCTCCTTTGGCAGAGGGCACACTGTATATGTTAATATAATGCATGAATTTTTGAATATCCATGCATATATATGTGCTAATTAGTGGCTGCCTGCCAATGGAGATGTTGCCCTGTAATTGTTGCAGCTGCACTTTCCTTCAAGCCTTTAAGTGTTTGTGTGTTTTGCTACAGTACCTGGCCTTCCCCCCCTTATTTATACCCTCTTGGAAGAAGCATATTCAATGGAACAATACCTTGCTGTGATCAAATATATGAATATTTGTTGCTTTTTTCGGGTAAATCAGAACCACTTGATATTCTACAAAATTCGACATATTTCTAGAATTCCATTGAAATGCTAGAGGAAAAATGTAATTAATTATGACCGAGGACCACAACATATATATTTTACTAATTAACAATTGTTCCATTTAAATGGAATTTTGGTAAATATTGATTTGGGGCATTGAAATAGATCAGCAACTAGTCTTAATCACATGATCTAGTTTAGAAACGAATAAAATCTCGAAAAGAAGATAGTAAAGGGTAACGAGACAATGAAAATTAAAGTTGGAGAATGGATGCTTTTAATTATATGGGAAGATCCTAAGAATGTTCTTCAAATTTTCTACATCATGTGGTTGTCCCTTTTCTTTTGTAAAGCAAGCAGGGCCAAATGGAAATGGACCCAAAAGTTGATCTTATGCAGAAACTCGAGGCTGCATTTTTCCCTAAAGGCCTCCTCCATTCCATTCTGCAAATATATTATACTATCTTAGATTATTCCACTCATAATAGCATCCCCCTTTATTTTCTTAAGAAAAGTTGTAATCCTCTACCTCTAGGATTAAATTTAAAACAAAATAATATGACATATTCTTATGCTTTTCATTACATTACATTGACCAGACCAAGTTGGTTGGACCTGAAAGCAAATAAGAAAACAACAATGGCGAAAATCAAATCTATTCATTATTCCTTACCTCTGAATTGAATCTAGGCCCAAGTAGTGGAATTCTACTTGCTTGATGAGGAGAGGGATTTTGGACCAAAGGCCCATTAAGCCCAAAATACGATCCAAATCCATGGGTTTTGGGCCAGAGGACCCACAACTTTCCCGTTCCAGTATTTCCCTTCTTCAGCTTATTCCTAAGGGACTCTGCTACAATTGCATGGTTTTTTAGCTGTAACTTGTTCATCCAAATTTCTCTGACCTAATTACAACCAAAAAACCAAAATATTTACCGAACGGGTAGAGGATTTTAACTTTTTTTTTAATTAAAAATCTTTCCCTATATTCTTTTAGATAAATTAATTTCTGTAGGCGGCTTAACTTCCTTGATGCATATATAAATTGATATCCAAGAACGAATTCAGGAACGGCATAAATACCACTTTGCACACTTAAGTTTGTATGGACTGTCAGTGTACCCCCAATTTTTTTATTTTGACCAAAACGCACCCTAGAGTTTTATTTTTGTGCCACTTTGCACCATCTATCCGGTAAAACAAATCGATCGCGGTGTCTGGCGTGGCATGCCACGTGGACAAAAATGACACGTGGCATGTATCCTTTTGTGCACGTGGCATGCCACGTGCCATTTTTGAAACATGTGGCATGCCACGTGTCACTTTTTGGTACATGTGGCGTGACATGTGTCACTTTTTGGTACATGTGGCGTGCCACATGTCACTTTTTGGTACACGTGGCGTGCCACGTCGGACACCGTGATAGAATCGTTTGTCCTACCATGACAGAGGGTGCTAAGTGGCACAAAAATAAAACTTTATGGTGCGTTTTGGTCAAAATAAAAAAGATGGGGGCAAAGTGACAGTCCGTACAAACTTAAGGGTGCAAAGTGGCATTTATGGCATTCAGGAACTATCTATCTCTCTGTTTCAAGTTTCAACAAAGTAGAAGCCAAAGTTTAAAGGTTTTTTTTTTTTTTTTTTTTTTAATTCCTGCTTAATTCGTCATCTTCATCATGGAAAACTTTTTCACGGCTGTCATGCTTCTACTTCTTGGAGTTCTTTTCTCTAGCTTGGCGTTAACAGGTTCGATAATATTCTGAAGACTTTTTTATATATATACAAAACTTTATAATAATTATATAATATGTCTAAATTACGTGTGTGAATTAATTTTCAGGTGCAGAATCAGTAGGAGTTTGCTATGGCAGAATCGGAAACGATTTGCCAACCGAAGAAGACGTTGTGGATTTTTATATAACAAGTGGAATTAAGAAGATGAGACTCTATGATCCAAATCAAGCAACGCTCATGGCCGCCTACGCTAGGTTAAGTAATCTTGAACTCATACTCGGCGTCGCCAACCAAGACATCCAAGCCCTTGCTTCCGATTTCTCAGCCGCCGCCAATTGGGTTCAACAAAACGTTCTTCCCTACACGCCGGGAGTCTATTTTCGTTACATCGCCGTCGGGAACGAAATCAAGCCGACGGATGCAATTGCCCCATTCGTTCTCCCTGCCATGCAAAATATTTACAATGCATTGGAATCAATGGCTCCCGCACTCCAGATTAACGTAAATTTCTTGTCTCTTGCCTTTAATTATTATATTCGATTAAATTACGTAAATTTACGTTTGTGCCAAAAAAAATTACGTTTTTAACGCAAGGATAATTCTTTTTACCTCCAATTTGACCCTCCATAACAAATTAATTCCAATTTTAGCTTTTAGTTATAAATATGAAAAAAAATAAATCCAGGTTTGGTCCTAATTATAAATACGGAGAGTTTGTGGGTAAATCCTTATGATTTTGTTATTTAATAGAGTTTTCGAAATTTTAACCAGAAATTTGGTCTGATCCCCACATGTTCTTACACGATTGGTCTAGTAGAATAGTTACACCACTACTTGAGTGGAGTTTGAATAGCCATGACAGTATAAGTGATTTGTTCAGGTCAATTTTTCGGAATATATGAAATTTCTCAAATTGTAATGAGTTTTCTAATAAGTTAAGTGGAATGTCAAATTAGAGTATCAAGTAGCAAAACTATTTTCGTAAACTAATTGATAGGTTTTTTTTTTTTTTTTTCTTTTTGTTAATAGGTTTCTACAGCAATCGACTCAAGTTTGCTAGGAAGTTCGTTCCCGCCATCCGCAGGGGCATTCAGCGACAGCGCGAGTTCCTACATTGTCCCAATCGTAAAATTCCTAGCAGAAAAAAGGGCGCCTTTACTTGCCAATATCTACCCTTATTTCGCTTACATCGGCGACCCGATGACGATCGACATTAACTACGCCTTGTTTACATCGCCGGGAGTTGTCGTTCAAGATGGTCCTTTTGGATACCAAAACGTGTTCGATGCAATGTTGGATGCTTATTACTCTGCTCTTGAGAAAGTTGGTGCTCCCGACGTTGAAGTGGTTGTGTCGGAGACCGGTTGGCCGTCGGACGGAGGCATTGCCGCCAGTGTTGTATATGCAAGCGCTTACTACCAGAATTTGATCAGCCATGTGGAGACTAGTGGAACTGGATCCCCTAGGAGGGCTGGGTGGCCTATACAAGCTTACCTGTTCGCTATGTTTGATGAAAATCTAAAGGGCCCTGCTGAAACCGAGCGCCATTTTGGGCTTTTCTCACCTAATAAACAGCCCAAGTATCCAATCATCTTCCTATGAAGGCTTACTAATACTAATATTTAGGTCTTTTTTTTCCTTTTTTTAGTATGGTATTTAGACCATTATTATTTAGGATTGATTGGTAGTATTCTATAAACTATATATGAGTTATTATTTGATACACTAACAAGTGGAGTTTTTGGAATCCACAAGCAGGTTAAAAGGTTGATATGTATACTGTATTTCAGAATTAATCAAATTTTTAATATGTCAATCTAGTCCCTAAGAAAACACATCTCGCTCTTCTAGATCCGCACGTGCAATCTGCTAAATTCTATTGAATATTGACAATGGATCTATACAACTATTATAACATTGCAATTATAGATTATTCCACTTATAATACTATCTCTCTTTTTAATCTTCTGAAAAGTTGTAAGCCAAAAAAGGGTATATCCCCATATATTATAAAAAACTTTTAAGAAGAACTTTCAAATTATGATCTTCCATAAATAATCCTAGAAATAATACTACATAATATAGTTGTCTGACGGGAAATTCTTCAATCCTATAATGAACACACCAAATTAGATATATATTTAAGGTTTTTGGAACTTTGTTTTTGGTTAAAAAATAAAAACTTAAAACAATTGTTAATGTAATATAAGTGCTTGAAGGCTCGATATTTAACTGATCATGTGACTCCTGATTCCCTGGACGAGAAGATAGAAAAGGAAACAGGGGAATTTGTTTTTCTTTTTAAGAAAAAAGGCAAAGCCCTTCTTCACAAACTGAGAGGGAGATGTCAAGCAGAAATGGACAAACAACACAGAAAGAAAAAGATGGGTTTAAAAAATCAGAAAGATAATGAAGGGAACAGAAAGTGACACACCCTCTCTAAATGGGTTTTTTCAAAAGAGAAAACAAACAAAAGCTAATAAGAGTGATTTAAGGAAACGAGGGTACTAAAATCCAAGGTTCATAGCCCCCTTTTTGCCTTTTATATGTGTTTTTATGGCTGCATGCTTATGAAAAGGAATGATAAAAATTTTGACAAGTCTTGTCAATTTTTTTTATAACAAGGCAAAAGAAAAAGATACACAATGCCATTTTACTTGGTAGCAGAAGCCAAAGAGGGGAAATGAAGAAATCTACTCTCACTGTTTATTGTCCAACGGTTTTGCTATTACACTGGTCTCAAATTCTTTGACCCTTTTTCACTTGGATTCAGAATATATAATTGGGAATGATGATCCAATCCGTATTAAAGCATAATTGTTTAATCTCAATAAGAATGTCCAATCAGCTTCTAATTTTTTTTAATCTCCTAAATATTCCTTCTAAGTTACTAATTAAGAATTAAAAATTGATATCAAGTGTCTCTTTTGTTAGCTAGATTCAACCCAAAGTAGCTTTATCTTTTTTATTGCACTTTTCTTATTAAAATCAGAAAGGGAACAAGAATTTGCGGACATCTAGGATATGGATAGGCAGCAGATAGTAGCTATTATTTGGTATCACAGTAGGAATCTATATGACATATCAATAAACTGTAAGCACCAAACTTTTACTTTGCACTTTGTAGTTTGTACCATCCCTTTTTTAGTCTGTTTATCAAAGATCCCATGGCAACAAGTCATGGAAGCAAGTTGGTTTTGATCAGTATCAAACGGTGAGTTTTGTTTGCCTTGATTAAGAAGAAACTGCATTTCTTCGAGTCCCTTGGCTCTCTATGTCACGACTCACGAGGGGTAATTTCCTTGCCTCAAGTTTTTAATCAAGGAGAAAATTGTTTTTTTGCTATTAATGAACACGATATCGAAACATACTAACACAATGGGAGATAGCACTCTCCTATCCTATAATCTTTTCCCTACCCATCCCAATATGCGAACTCGAGACATCTGGAGTTTTAACCACTGGGATATCGATATCCCTCAAAGACTCAAGGAAGCAGAAAAATGAATTGAACTTATGGGACTTTGGAAGTTTTTGTTCTGAAAAGCTTCAATGGGGTAAAATATTTTTAACTATTGATGAGAGAGACAAGGTTGGTTGGTGTAAAGTGTATAAACCCAGAAAACCTAGACAGGTGGAATAAATATATGATGACCCCCAGAAGAAGAAAGAACGATAAAGAATAAAACAGAAGTGAGAGTGTCAGAGCATGTGACCTACAACTAGAAGCCACAAAGCTATATCTATGGCTTGCTTGTGGGGGGACAAATAGAAACCAATAAAGAGTTTTGGCCCGTGATCAAGCCACTGCAAAAATATTAATTCTGGCATAAATACATACAAATATTGAAGAGTCTGATCTGATGACTCTGTTTTCCCTATGGGGTTTGGTTTTGATTGATTTTGCCTGATTTCTGATTGAATGAAACTCTGACTATGACCATCTATACCCTCACTCCATTCTTCTGACTCTAAAATTCCCATATCCTTTCCCATGCAAAAAACACATTGCTGAGAAACTGAAATATAGAGAATATAATGACAACCAAATAATCCAATTTTATCTATCATTTCAATTTGAGCCTTATCATTTTGGCATTTCTTGTTAGCCTTTAGTGGCCCTCTGTTTTTCTTACATTATACCAATTGAGTATTATTTTTGTCCCTAGGCTTCGTGTCTTGGTATTTGCTCTTCCATTATATATACTTTATTGCTTTTAAATTCTTATTTTATGAAATATCTTTGTCTCTTATGTTTATAAAGTTTTGGCCATAGCTAACTCCAACCATTCCTAGGATGTCACATGATTCATGTCCATTATTTTTTGCACTACCTAATTAAGCAGTTGGAAAATCATTCCAACACAAACTCCAAATTATAAATTAAAAAATTAGCTAGAAATTCTATAATTATTCCCTTAATATACCAAAATAATATACTAAACCAACTAGCTAGGTTAGGAATTATAGAAAAACTTCATCATGTTACCCTTTCATAAATTATTTCTGTGCTTTATAATTCCATTCCATATTCGTATAAGACAAGCACATGGTAACTAAGCATTTTTGGATCCCAAGACATACCCTTTCATGAACTTCTCAATCCCCCATTTTCCCATGCTATAAAAGCCAAGCCACCCCATTCAAAATCTTTACTGCTTACTAAACATCTTACATAGAAAGTAGAAACAGAATAAGGGAAGATTTTATCAAAGAGGAAGAAGAAATGGTGACCAAGCTGCTAAGAAGAACAGCATGTCGCAGAAAGCTTCATCTTCTGCGAAATCTCACCAACTCAAAATCTGTAATATACTACTAGCATTAATTCATCTTGTTTTTTGTTTCTGTCAATGCCATTCAATCTTGGATTCAAAAAACTTAACCAATTTTTTTTTTTGTTTTTTGGAAGGTTAAAAGGAGTTCCATGGTCTTAAATGCTCTTCTCCATATTTACAAGCTGAAAGTGAAGTTGGAAGAAATGCAAAGAGAGTACCAAAACCTTATGGCTATCAGAAACCAGTACTTAACTCTGCTGAAGCATATACAAATCCCAAAGGTGCTCTGTTTTTCCCCTTTCTAATTTCTATATATATACAATTACTTTCCTCAGTTAACATATATTCATTGGGAATTTTTTTTTTTTTTTTTTTTTTTTGGTTTTTTTAACGCAGGAAGTGAAGGTGGAGAAGAATGGAGAACAATTTGAAGTAAAAGTGACATGCAACAAAGGAGGTGACAAGTTGGTTTCAATACTGGAAGCGTTTGATGAACTGGGTCTTAATGTTGTTCAAGCTAGAGTTTCCTGCAACCATTTCTTTGCCATGGAAGCCATAGCTGTAGTTGATCATGATCAAGGCCAACAAACTATTGATATCAAAGATGTCACTCAAGCTGTTCTTAAGGCCATTGAACAGCAAGATGGAGAGGGGACGCTTGTAATATCTTGATTAATAGGAGAAGCTTTTCCTTTAATCCCTGAGCCATTTATGTTAATGGTTTTATTTTATCTAACAACCCTATATAGTAAGCTAGGTTCTCATTTTCGCATTGTATTGTTATGGAAGATTTTGAAAATGAGAAGACAAGAATTCTAATGAAATTGTTCGTTTTGTACTATTGTCTCATGACCAGATATACGGTTATCAGATTTGATTTTTTGTTGGTATTATTTTAAAAAATAACAAAAAACAAAGCAAAACAAAAAGGATATTTCCGTTGCCGGGAATCGAACCCGGGTCTCCTGGGTGAAAGCCAGACATCCTAACCGCTGGACGACAACGGATTTGTGTTAACATGCGATCTCAATTTTTGATAAATTATCAAAGTCATTCTTTTGAAAATTCTGGAAATTGAATTTGAAAAGTCCTGGAGTAATTAAAAACAGTTTTTTTTTTAATAGCTGTATGCAGAAAATAAATTTGGTAATTAATAAGTGAGAAAAACTGAATGTTAGCTCAAATCAATGGTTCTTTGAATTGGGCAACGTCTGATCCATTGCACTCTTTCTGGACAAATGGGCTAATGTTGTAGAAACGTGAAACCCAAAGCCCAATAGGAATTCTTCTTTCACACAACTTTTCTTTGGTACCAAACAAATTAGTATTTTCACATTAGAATCTTAATTATAGACGAACGAATTAACGAAAGATTAAGCTAAACTTATAAACAATGAGAGACTTTAATCTATCTAGGATTTAAAAGTCTTACACCGTGTATCAAACCTCATTAACAAACAAAAAGTTGGAATTTCAGAATAAGTGAAAGAGATATATATTAAATTTTGCTATTTTCATGATGATCCTCATAATATCTCCCACTAAATATGTATAGAACAACATAATCAGTGCAAAATATATAAAACTGAGCCCCTCAGCAGCCTTTATATGTATTCAATGTTTACAACTTTAGGTAGACTTTCAATCTCCTCTTGAATTTATATATGGGTGATTATATGATACACCGGCGGTGTAAATTTTGGATTCCACAAGCGGCTTATGGAGTTGACACATGTCCATTTTTTGAATTAATTAAGTTTTAAATATTTCAATCTAATCCCTAAGGGACACATGGCACCCTTAAAGACCCGTTTGTGTAGTTTTCTAAACTCCACCGCCGGTGTATTGTGTAATTTACCTGGCACATAATTTTCAATCCGGTTGGTAGTGAAAACTTTGACCATATCCTTTTGAGAGAAAAATCATCATATATGAATCTACAAATTAAATTATTATTATAAAACAATTGGATGTGACATTACATTGTCAAAAATATCAAACAAACAACACGGATAACACCTTAATAAAATCATATGGATAAAGTATTCAACTTTTAATTCTAATTAACTCTTATAACTATATATAAACACTTTATCGACACCTAATATAACAAATGAACTAACTAGTACTACTACTTTCTAATTCCATGGAACTAGCGGAATTACTACAATTGTAAATGTCTAAAACCCGTTTTGTATATAATTAAATAAACATATCTCACTCATCTAATCAAAACTAGGGCCTGCATAGTCGAGCTATGATTAAGTACATTTACCTTAATTAAGTATAGAATTGGATTTAGGCAATCAAGAACTAAATACCCCCACCCTTTTTTTTCATCATCTAAAGAAGTTTAAATTGTGCTTTTTTAAAATTAAAAGTCTACATTAAAATGTTGTAAGCATCTTGACCGTCTATTTTATATTGATTGATGTGAGTGTGACCAGAAGATTGATTATTATAAAATTGTGAGATTTTTTTTTCTCTTTTGGGTTTTTAATTTTGCTAGTAATAAGAGTTTTTTTTTTTGGTGAACACTAGTAATAAGAGTTTGGTGTATGTCTTAAATGTCGTGGGGGTCCACAAATTATGTAAAGCTTTCCAGGACAACGCATTGGATGGAAATTAATAATCACTTACTTCTATGGATAACACACAAATAATAATAATTACTAGTACATAATAATATCGAAACTATACATAATTGGCTTTCAGGCAACGGCAGCAATGACAAATTTTAGTTAACTAATCGTAGTAATAAAGGGCTATCTAGCCTATAATTTGGATTTCAGTTAACTAATAAATGTTTATGCCTTAAATTTTTTTTAAAAAGGACCCTCTTTGCCAACTCTTAGTTGCCATCACGTTGGTTTCTTGTTCTTAAGACCAACTCATATCATATGCACTAACCCTATTTGAACCCTAAATTATTGTCTTCAAAACATATATGAACCTTTTTTTTTTTTGCAAATCATTGAGTTTGAATCTAATTTCTAATAATAATAAAAAAATAAATCTCTTTGATTCCACGAAAATTACTCCATTATTCTCGTTGTCTCCATTTTTTCAAACCATATCAAATTAAATGACTTTAAAGGGGGGAATATCTTAAACTAGAAAAAAAAAATGGAGATCAATAATTTATAATCTTGTGATAATAGTAACTACTATTTGAAAGAGTCTAGAAATGGGAAAGTGTTTTGTACGTAATAAAAGCAAGATATCGTCCTCGATCATATGGCATTGATTGGTTAATTCGATTGGTGAATATTCATATATATAAATCTTTTGATCCCACATTACATGGATCTATATTAATGTACATGTGAATTACATTCCATTGGATGTTGAGATCCAAAGATTTTGATTATATATCAAAAACAAGCAAAACCGGATATGGGTTTTGTTTTCATTTTTAATCTTAATCTTTTGTAATCGTTGCAATAAAAAAAACACGATAATATGCATATGTCAAACGGGTTGTAATAAAAAATTAACACTGCATGTCGTGTCTAAAAAGTTTATAGATCCTGTTTTGCTTATAGTTAGGAGGGAATTCCAAGAGATAAATGTAAACAGAGGAAGGTATGACGAAGTTTCTGTTCCTTTTGAATTTATAGTATTAATTAAATAGATTAAATATAATTTATTTTAGGGTAATTATTTGATATGTGTAAATTTTAAACTCCACAAGTGGGTTGTGGAGTTGACACATGTCCATTTTCTGAATTAATTAAATTTTAAATATTTCAATTTAGTCCTTAGAGAACACATGTCATCCTTCAAGACCCGCTTGTGCAATCTGCCAAACTCCATCACCCGTATATTATATATAAACCCTTTATTTTAATAAAATTTCGTATATTTTCTCCATTTTTGTTGCTAATAAAAGATGGGATTTTTTTTGAGGGGTTAGAGGGGGGCATGGGAGATGCCGTAGGAGTGGGAAGTCAGAGATGGGAACAGTGGATATAAAAAATTGCGGCTAATATATATAAGAGTCATTCAATGCTTATAATAAATCTGGCCAAAAAAAATGCATATAATAAACAATTTGAACTTATATATTAATTGGAAATTGAAGAAAGTAAGAAGAAAAAAGATTATCAAATTATCATATTGTCACATTACTTCACGCATCAATGAAGTCTAGAAAGGATTAAGTTTTTGATATTTTTTTGATGTGACAAAACACCCAATTGGCTATTTATTTCCATCCCTTTCCAATTGAATAGAGAGACACAGTCCAATAAGTAACATAGTCAATAAAACAATGGAGTAGGATTTTATTTTTTTCACCATTTTTAAGTTCCAAATTAAGAAGCCATAGTTTCATTTAAAATTACTAACAAATTTGGAAGTACATATCCAAATTAGGAACTAAGAATCCAAATCAAATTTTGTTTTGGATTATAACTATCACCATTATAACAACTTTTATCCACCTTTTGGATAACTTTTACTAATTCTCAATTACTTTTGATTTGGATATATATACGCCTTCAAATTAAGGAAATAGTACTTGCACTAGATAATTCATATTTTCATATTACTTTATTTTTGTCTTGCAAAAGTCATGGTTTATGATCAAAGATAAAATTATAAATATATATGAGAGTAAGGTGTATATTCCGAAAAAGTTTCGAATCCAAACTTTTTTTGAATATATGAAAGTATATACTATTTTAAATATAAAATATAGAAAATATGTACCGTACTATGGTTACATCCTCATGGTAATCAAACAAAAAGATTGACGATTGAATCATTGTGTAATAGAACTAATTATTGTCTAAATCGAAAGCCTCTCACAGAATAATGGTTCTTTTCCCGAGTCTAATTAACATGCACATATGGCACTTGCCACTCATATCCAACAATCTGTAATTACAAACAAAAACTTAATTAATTATATATATGGGGTTATTACTTATACACATATAAATTTTTTTTGAAGGATATACACATATAAATTAATTGCAAAATCTTTGGTGAAAATTTCCTGTAAAGATCGTTGATAATGATTGACTAACCCTCATCGGAAAAACAAAGAAAAATGCAGTATATTACTATTGCATTTCTAATTTATTTGGGGAATCTCAATTATATAGGCTATAGCAATATATAATATTAATTGATTAGTCTAATTAAATTAAATAATCAGCAACGGTGTTAATGAGGAGTTTCTAAATTATATAAATCTGGCATTTCTTAATATAATTAATTAAGGAGAAAAAATCAAAGGAAATGGGGAAAGTGAAGACAAATTAGAGCCAAGGGAATGAAAGAGAGATTAAGACAATGCCAAAGTTGATGAAGTCACCATCATTGAATTATGTTATTATAATTGACTAATACAAATTAATTAATCAAATGGATAACTTTCTCATCAATTGTTACGAAAAGACCATGTGAACTGAATCAAAGTGGCTCTTTTTTCCATTATTTTCCTTTGCTTTTTCCCTTTCTTTTTCTTTAGTTTGATTTAGAATATTATATATAGTAGTTGGTTTCTTTAAGAACCCAAAAATACAACAGATTCTTGTTTCTTATAGTCCTAGCACGTTTAATATATGTCAAGCAACTATTAAATTAGTAACACTTTTGTTTTACCTTTACCTACATTATAGTTTTTGCTTTTTACACCAAAAAAAAAAAGCTAGGAGATAACCCAAAAGAACTTATTAAAATGGCCATTTACTTTGTAGCCTAAAGCCCTAAACACTTATTTAATTAAAATTAATTTAATTAATGTTTTCAATAATCAAATTATTATTCAAAGAAGAAGAAAATGTTGAACGCGAAAAGTGCAAACCACACCGAACTCAATTGTAAAGTACTGATGCCGAAAAGCCTTTATTAGCAAAACCCATCTAATGACCCTAAAATGGTGCTTGGTCTATATGTATTAGATTTAAAAGGGCTAGGCATTTTCCGTACAAATCCCATAGTATTTTTTTTGGCATAATCCCACAGTATTAATTTAACACAGTCATTTCGGGTAACGATTAATTTAATTTAAAGTTGAGTCATATTTACTATAAAATTAGAAAGAAATCTCTTCCAATATCTATTTTTTCTATATATACACAATACTCAAATATGATATCTTTCATGATCGAGTTTCCAAAGAGACATCTATACAAGGTTATACATTTGGCAAAAAATAGTTTCCCATAACACAAACCCCATAAACCTAAAATATGAACATATATTTATGCTACTTGCCCCATCTAGCCTAATTATATCGTCTAATATCTCGTCTGACATATCATTGGAAAAAATTACCGTAATTTATAAAACTCTAATCAGAAGGACCCTAAAATCAAAAGATTTATCCTAGAAACCCTTATTATTTGTAATAAAGGGCTAAACCTTAAGTTAATTTATTATCTTAATTATTAGGCGAGATAACCGACCGTAAAATCAAGTGGGGCAAGAAGTATTTTCCAAATTCAAATTCAAATAAAAATTGAAAGAAAAACAAAAAAAAGACAACCAAAACAGTGAGGAAGGAGGGTGGGTACCATATAACAAAAGACGATTAATGAACAGTGGGAACCCTAATCCTAATCAATATGCTTTGAATAATAGTAATAATAATAATAATATATACTAACTAATCAAGAGTGATTAAAAAAAAAAGGAGAAAGAAAAAATATATTTAATGTCATTTTCAAGTTGCAATTTAATATAAAGTTTAGGATTTATATCACATTTGCTTGCACGTCCTTTATAAACAAATACCAAAACCCAATCTGTCAACATGCCGCCCCCCCATTTTTTAAAAGGACCACCCTTTTTCTCCCTTTCTTCTTCTTCTTCGACCTAACCCCTTCTTCCCTCTTCCCTCTTCCCTCTTCATCTTCCTCTTCCTCTTCTCTCACTGATTCTGATTCGCCATTGAACTTGATCATCTTCATGGACATGGACGGCGGTTTCAACAAAGCCAGAAATAACCCTTTCGCCAGCGATCAACAATTTGACGACAACGACAACGTTTCTTCAGAAACCGGCTCTGAATCCCCTACTTCTACCACTTTCAACGACATGAAACTCGCTTCTCCTAAAAAAGGGTACTTTTTTTTTTTCTGAATCATTTTCTGTTTTTTTTTTGGGGGTTGAGAATACTCAAAATTCTGTAAAGTTCGGTTTTTTATTTTGTTTTGACGTAATGGGTGGGGTTTTTGTTACAGTAGAAGATCCATACAGAAAAAAGTGGTGTCAGTGCCGATCAAAGACGTCGAAGGTTCCCGCCTTAAAGGTGAAGGTGCTCCGCCGTCTGATTCTTGGGCTTGGAGAAAGTACGGCCAAAAACCCATCAAAGGTTCCCCATACCCAAGGTAATTAACCAACTAAACTAACTAACTACTATTAGTTTCTCTGCATCGATGTGTAAATTCGAAACTTGGGATTCTGTGATTCTCAACCGTGGGATTAAAGTTAGCGTTTTGATCAAACGGCAGAGGTTATTACCGGTGTAGTAGCTCAAAGGGATGTCCAGCAAGGAAACAAGTCGAGCGGAGCCGTGTGGACCCTACAATGTTAGTCATCACGTACTCCTGCGAGCACAATCACCCATGGCCCGCTTCTAGAAACAACAACAACGCCGCTAAACAAGCTGCTGCCGCGGCGGCTGCGGCGGCTGCTGCTGCTGCAGCTGCGTCTGAGGAGGTTGAGGTCGAGGTTGAGACGACAACCACTTCAGCCGTCGTGAAGAGCGAGCCATCTACTTCGCAGCCCGACACGGAATTGGAATCCGCGACGGAAGAGAAGTTCGCTGATCTGACCGACGACTCGATTCTCACGACGGCGGATGAATTCGCTTGGTTCGGGGAGATGGAGACGACGTCGTCCACGGTGTTGGAGAGCCCGATATTTGCGGAGAGGGATAATAGTGCTGACGTGGCGATGATTTTCCCGATGCGGGAAGAGGACGAGTCGTTATTCGCCGATCTGGACGAATTGCCCGAGTGCTCGTTTGTGTTTAGGCACCAGCGGAATGTGGGACCACAAGTTGGGATCTGCTGACACGCGGCTAATTAGGATTTCGCAAGTGGCGGAGGAGTCGTTGGTTTCAACGGCGTGCGTATCGTGTGCCACAAGATACTTAAAAAAAAAACAAAAAAACAAAACGGAGACAAGAAAAAAGAAAAAGAAAGGGAAACGATATTTTTATTTTTTTAATCTTCTTACATTATCCCTTCAAAGTACATTTTGATTTTTCTCTGATTTTTTTTCTCTCTTTTCACAGTTTTAATTTGCCTTGATTTCGGTGTAGTAAATGAATAAAAATCCGAATTCCAAATTCTGTCGTTATCTTCTTGTAGCTAACAACATTTGCCGTCTTCTTTAGGGACTTGATTGAATATAAATAATTTCAACTGGTGCATATCTAAGATTTTACCATTAGGCTGCTCAGATTTCATTTGAGCTCTAAACTTTACTTAAGTGATAGGTAGTAGCAGTTTTAGACTTTAATGATGTTAATTCCATGTCTTCTAACTTGTCAAATCCGTGAAAGGTTAACTTTTTGCTTACTATATTGTTTAGTTAACTATTCATTAATTATTAAATTTAATGTCTCAATTTACTATCTTATCTTAAAATTAAATCTCAATCATCTGTGTACGCGTAAATAGGTTTAATTGTCCTTAAATTGATGCATTAACCCATTCTAATTGGACTTTCTTGCAAGTTGCCGAGTTTTAGAAGTTAGGATTCTTGTCACTTGCTCAAAGAAAATTTACTTGTGGAAAAATGACCCATTAATGCAACGGCAGCAGAAGCAAGCTGCAATTTGCATCTACATATTGGGCATTGGCTAAGGAAAAATGACAAGTTGGATTGTCATTTGTCACAACCTTTACAAAAAAATTGAATGATTAGAAGATTCTATTACTATTGATTGGAAAAAAAGGTTCAAATGATTGGCCGGCCATACCCTAAAGTCAATCCAACTGAAAAACTTTGACATTTAGAGTATGGGTATTGGCTGGAAATTCATATTAGTCCACAAAATAAAATGATTTTTTTTTTTTTTTTTAATAAATTTGGGTTCTTATCATTCAAACATCATTCTATAATTTAGTAATACATTTGAGAGTTTCACATGATTTTAGATAAGCTAATTTTTTAATCTTTGCTTGTATATTAAGCTTTTCCCCAGCTAAGCCAAGGCAAAGAAAATTGCAATAATATAATCCCTGTTACATAAAAATATTGGAATATAAGGAGTAGTTGAGGCAGAGAAGAGGGATTATGGGACCCAAGTTGATATTAAATTTCAAACCTTTTATTTGTTTTTTAATTGGTTAATAATTATGATTAAGTCAAATTTGGAATAATATTAATAAACTAAATCTCTTAAATCTGTAAGCAGTAGTTGATTGTAATTTTAATATTTTCTAGTAGATTAAGCCCTTCATTTGCAGCTCAACATCTTACACGTTTATAAAAAGAAATCATAGGTAACGTCACTACTGATCAATAATACATTATTTATTTTTTCAATTTCTTCTTATCCATAATTGCATAGGGATGCATAATTAATAATTTAACACAAATGCCAGCTTTGTTATGTTAGCAGCCGTTAATGGTTGCAAATCTGCAATTCTCAGCAACTTGTTAATGGGGGCTTTCAGAAATCTGCAATTTGTAATTACATGGGCCTGGCTTTGATTCATATGAAACCCATTTTCATGAATGGGTTAAAACATGCTAAATCTCATAAAATCATACTGACTTGATAAGAATTCCTTCATCTTTAAAGTGATTTTTAGATTTTGCAAAAATGCTAGCCTTACCATCATTCATTCATTCATTCATTTTGGATCTGCCCGAGAATAGAAGAGACTAAGATATAGTAATTTCAACCAATAAAAAGGGTTGGGAACAATTGTTCTCACTTCAGTAAACAGAATCCCTAAGCACCTATTTAAATGCAATAGTGTAATACCCCTGTTCCTCATACACCTCTTGTTTCTACTAAGAATAACATCCATCAGGAAAAATTTTGAATGTAGATTAAATCAATCTCCGCTGATCTTCCTACTTTAGGTATCTTTTTTGAGAAAATTTTACAAAACCAAGGTTTACAAAGAAATCGATGCAGCAGAACAAACACCAGCCACATCCTTTGAATAATCAGACTTCAGAATTTAACATTCTAGCTTGAGCAGCAACCGCCTTTCTTCATAGCAGAGACATCTTTACTGACATCAATTTTCTCACCCTTGGAAGGAACGGCTGAAGCAGCCCCTTCATCACCTGTCTCCATAGCCTTCTTGCTCACTATGTGGTAGATCTGAGTAAGAACTTCAGCAAATGCATTTTCCACATTAGTTGCTTCCAGTGCAGAGGTTTCCATGAAGTAGAGGGACTCTTTCTCAGCAAAGGATTTCCCATCCTCAGTTTGGACAGCCACAAGATGACGAAGATCTGATTTGTTACCAATGAGCATGACTACAATGTTAGGATCTGTGTGATCCCTCAACTCTCTTAACCACCTCTCAACATTCTCAAATGTGGAGTGCCGAGTAACATCATACACAAGAAGTGCACCAACAGCTCCGCGGTAGTAGGCACTTGTGATGGCACGATACCTGTAAGCATGCAAAAGAAGTTCAGAATACAATATACAAGAAGCAGAAGAACACGCAACAATGATTTCTAAAAGTCAGAATGTCATCGATCTAGAATAAAACCAAATTTGTTAGTAGTCTGTAAAGGATAACAATATTTTAAAAGATAGAGATGGTCCGTTAAGATCTATCCAGCGATATGGAAACCTCATCATTCTTAATGACACTAGACATTGTCCCTACAAAATTCAGGGGTTCAAATTTAATCATGCATTTGTTTCCTATGATGCTAAAATTACAGTAGCAAGCTATTAATCCATGAAGGAAATGCGCTTCTGAATCCACCCTTATCAGAACCCATGCTGCATACAGATTCCTTGACTTAAGCTCTTGATGGATGGCATGTTTTTGTTGTTCATTTGGGCCTATACCCATCTCTTCATTCCGTTTCATTCTGTTGGTCCAAAGAATAGGGTAATGCTGTGTGGGTTTGCCTTTTAATCAACAAACTACCTTAGAAAGCATGTTAGTACCGTTATATCCGACTAGAACAGGGAAATACAACAATACCCAGGCCATGCCACCACTAGCCCTATAGCAACACCAGCAACATGAGATATATAACGACATGATGACGGAGAAATTGCTCAGTCACTGTGGCAGGCAGTTAAAACTTTGGATATATTGTGGTAGAGGGGCCGTTTGGATAAGAAGTGACATTTTCAATACTAATTGTACACTGGCAGCAATAGTGATGATCCAACTTACTCAAATTTGTTGATGACATGGCAACTCAGATGGTACTATTATACATCAGGAGCAAAAGACAGTACAATGCTGGCAATATTAGTGCAACCAAACTTTTGAGGCAATAGTGATAGCCTTAAGTGGCTTAGTAAAAGTGCTTTTATCTATTTCTTGAAACAGAAAGAAAAACTGATATCCCCATAATGGGGAGCTTGGCTCTAGGACCTAGAGACTTTATCTATTGAACATTTTACTTTTGAATAAGCTAAACTACCAAACGTTTGTCAAGTCAACATGGGTCATCAAGTATTTAATCCAGAGATGAGATTTACTGATTTAGGTGCTTAACAACAGTAAATAATATCATTCATTGTCGGGGTAATGCGGCCCACAGAGCAAAAGTAACCCTAAGAAACAGCAAGCACCAACTTATCCAGCACAGAAGAATAAAATGGGTAATTACAAAAGCACCACTCTTCCCTTATAAAATCCTGAATTGCAAACCACAATACTAAATGGTCCCCATAGCCAACCTAACATCTACTGACATTCAAGCTATTTTTTCCATTACCACACTGTGATTATATGGTTCATGCAACGACCTAAAAGGTCCAACCAAGTTTGATGCTAAACTTTAGACTTGAAGATTCCACACACACCTTGAGGCACGTGATATACTTAACCAATCATCATCTCTTGTTCTCTTTGTGACTATACTATCTATACATGACGAAAACAGGAAGCAGGGAAGTAACACAAACTAAGAGATGGTGGTTTTAGCTGGCATTATCATGCAACTGATCCTCATGTGTTACTCCTGAACAAACTTGTTACTGAACTCACGGGAGTAAACTAAATTATATAGTGCAGTCTAGCTCTAGCATGAATTAAAAACCATATCTAGCAAGCAAACATATTAATGCAAACATAACCACTTCGTTTACAACACAAAGCCAAGCCACTGACAAAAACTACAAAAGATATACGCATAACTACTGATACAAGATGGAGAAACGTCAAGATCTACTGACTCGCACTTCAAATCTATGTCTGATCTATTTAGAACCCAAGCATATCAGGAAAACAAATTACATCTACAGAAGAAATTTGTTAAGAACAAACAGCCACAACACCATTTAGGCACAAGTTACTCACAGATCTAGATACAAGAAACTCACTTTATCGTAAAGCAATATGCAGGTGAATAAATCATATCTCAAATCCCATTTCAGATCAAATCAAACTCATCCAAGACAGCCAAAACATTTCAAGAATACGATCTCCAAGAAGAGAGAATACCCAATTCCCTATTGATATACCCTCATCTTTCTTAGCAAAATCAGCAGAGAACAAAAGATACCCAGATCAGAGAAAAGCAAGTAAAGAAGACAAAGGAATAGTAAAGAGTGAGACCTTTCTTGACCAGCAGTGTCCCAAATCTGAGCCTTGATGACCTTGCCATCAACATTCAAGCTACGAGTAGCGAACTCAACGCCAATGGTGGACTTGGACTCGAGGCTAAACTCGTTCCTGGTGAACCTCGAGAGCAGATTGGACTTACCCACTCCTGAATCACCGATCAAAACCACCTTGAAAAGGTAGTCATAGTCATCCTCTGCTCTGTAACCAGCCATCTTTTCACTCTTCTGTCTTCTCCAAAAACCACCCCTTTTTCTTTACTTTCCCTTTGCTTCAAGGAAATATAGCACTACTAATGAGAACTCGAGAGTCTGAAAGAGCCGTGGTTTCAAGTTTAATTTATTCACCTTTTTTTTTTCTAGAAATAATTTTCTTTATGTTTTTCTCAATTTCGAGTTATTTTTTTTCTTTTTCTTTTTACCTTTAATTTTGATGAGTTGGAAATGTAAAAGACTGCTGTCTGCTTCGTTGGACTCCAGAGAAATTAGAGGAAGTGGGGATTTTGTCTTTAGGGCCGCTTTCCATGGTTTCGGCCCTTTTGGGTATTTGAAATTACCTTAATGCCTTCAAATTCTTCTTCATTTTAATGCTTTCTTACTTGTTAAACATTGAGGGTGTTTTGGTCAGTTTTGTGAAAGTCGTAATAACTTTGAAATGGGCTTGAACTTGGTATTTTTGGGTCCTTTCAATTTTGATTTTCAGAAGGGGAGCCTTAAATTTGAAGTCTTTCAAGCGACTTCAATATGCTTGCATTAATTTGAGATCTTTGTTTTGTTGGTTGTTTTTTTAATTTGACATTTAAATGAGGGTTGGTGATTAATTTTTGTTGAATAAGTGGAGATTGGTGAGGGGCTTAAGGACATGATGAATGATGATGATTCTTGTTGTTTTTAAGTTGATTTTTGTAATTATAAAAACAAAAGAGCATGCAAGTATTTTTGTCTTCTTATAATTAAAAAATAATAGTACTATTAAGACTCATTTAAGAAAACAAATTCAAAACAAAATTGTTTATCCTATAGTAGTTTGAAGATTTAGTCAATATATGAGTAGGAACAAGGTCAAAGAAAGGGTTAAAAAAATGACTTTGGTTTATCAAAATCTAGTGTTTACTTTAGTCTATTAAAAGAAAAAATGAAATCAACAACTATACCTAAAAAGTAAATATGGTGGTGGGATTGGGTTTGTACCAAAAAGCCTTGTGAAGATGCATAGCTTTTATTGGGAGTAATGGGATGAGAAAATGACAGGTAGTAATTCAATTTCTCCATGGGGGGTTATATGTTATTATTTGTTAAACTTGAGCCTTCATGTGCTACAACTAATCACCATCTTATTCACATTTGGAGTAACTATTAATTCCATGTCCTTTTCATTTTTCAATCATACTCCCCAAGGTCCCCATTTCTTTTTCCTTTCTTTATTTTTCCTAAATATAAAGAAAGAATCATACCTTTTTCTTAATTTATTGTTATCATTATACAAAGGGTAGTATTTGTGTGTGTGTGTGTGTGTGTGTATATATACTTCCTAGTTTATAATTTGACTAAAGTTTCAAACACAAGAATATTCAAAGTAGTTGAAGTATTTGGCTGTTTAGGATCATCATCTAAATATTGCCTAAAGTGATTTTCCTCATTTTAGATCATCAAAATCCAAAATATACTCTCCTCATGTGGAAAACTACTGTATTTTTTTGCCTTTGCCTGTATTGGGTTTAAAAGGCCTAGCCAGGCCTAATTCAATGCTCACACAAGGCCTAAACTAAGGCCTCTCTTCTGAGTCTTCTGACCAACTTTTCCAGAGCCGAAGGGCTTTTACTTTGGGCCTTGTGAGCAAATTGAATGCAACACAATTAACTCTAACTTAGGGTCAGATTGATTTGGATGTGAGATTAGATTTAGATGCAATACTCCCTGAATTTCTGTGGGTTTCTAAAGTTGTCTTGTGTTACAAACTTACTAGTAGTACTATTTAAATGACTTGACATAAAGGAAAAAGAAATTGTCCGATTGCTGGTCTTGATCAAGGCCAGTTCTAAAAAATTTTCCCTTTAGGATTTTCCAGTGGGATCACTTTGATTTCTCGAATTGGTCCATAGTACAAATTTACATTGATTTCATGACAGGTAGGCCTCCGTCCCACCTAGTGTTGTTATCATACTTATTACTATTACCCATTTTCCTTACAATTCTAATCATGATTCTCCATCGGTCCATCATGAATTTAGGGTACAATCATGACTCGACAAATTGCCTAACAAAAATTCGAAAAGCGAATTGCTTTGGAGGTTTTGATTCATCGATACATTGGGTTCTTTTGTGGAAAAGAAATGTTTACGTCAAGAAAGAAAAGTTGTAGATATATAATAATGGAGTAGTCATTATTATATCGAAATGGTTGAATAATAGTGCTTTACCCTTCAACTTTGTAAATTTAGAACAGAATGTTTTATAAACTTTAAATTGTACTACTTTCCTTGTTAAATTTGAAAAATCATGATAATTTATCCCTTGACATGATAATGTGACTAATAGATCCGTTATATCTTGTCAGATTTGCTGATAGGACAAAATTTTTACTGACGTGATATTTCCATGTCAGCAAATCTGGTGGGACTTAATAGAATTTATCAAGTATTGAAATGGACATTGTCATGATCTTCCAAATTCAAGAGAGTAAGTGACATAATTTAAAGATTACGGGATAATCTATTCTAAGTTTGTAAAATTTAGGGGGCGAAATGGCTATTAGCCATATCAAAATAACATTATAAAAGCCCTAACTACCAACTGAATTTGAATTAATGAAAATGTCCAAACTCAAACTTGAAAATCCAACACTTCTTTGCCATGTCTAATCAGTTATCAAGAACAAACAGGAAAATATAGTTGATATATACAGTATTTGTAGAATCTCTAAGCTGAATTTCTTAAGCCTGAATTTCCCTGTCCCACAAAGTTGAAGGCACGAAGGCCTACTTGAAAAGATGCTCAGCAATTTCAGCATCCAATGGGGTGAAACTTGAAATTATTGCCACCGGCGTGACGTTGTCCAAAACCTGTGGAGAAAAAAAGGCAAAGGCAAACTGCTTCTTGCTTTCTACTCAAGTCCTGCACCAAAATTCTGTTTCTGGCAAAATGTGAAATTTTCCATCCATAAGGTGAAAAATTGAAATGGGAAATCAGTAACACTGCAACTTCAACTGGCAGATTCCCGTGACACCCAAACTTTGCATTCTAGACTTCCATTTCTTTTCCTACTTGTGCTTTTGCAAAAACAGAATCTTCCTATGCCGGCCCTGCATCATGATAAGAATTAATTCTGGGTCAAAAACTCCCATGTGCCTTAGTTTAATGATCATTACTTAATACTAATATTTTATATTTTGCAAATTGAAGTCAACATTGTGAAATTTTCATTGTTCATAAATTTCCAGGGTGAAATGAAATGATCATGATTCATAATCAAATTCAAAATCCCAAACCATATGGGGGAACATGGATTAGATATAACAGATGGTACTAAAGTCGGTGGTGTTTCCCATCCCATCTTTTCATGTTCAATTATGAAAGTAACCCAAACCCAAAGCCCAAATTAATTAAATTGACCTACTTGATTATTAAAAGCAAGCACATTTTCGAAAGGATCTTGGTTACCACTTACCAACCATATGGGATTTTTCCAATGAATCAAGATAGGTGATAGGAAAATGGGTCCACAGAAAAAAGAATATAATCCTTCTCCCAAACTTGCATTGCCCATATATAAAAAAATAAGCTTTATTAATATTTCCTCTGAACTTGGCTGCTGAATGAAATTCAAAAAAATACCCAGAAATTAAAAACCTCTTTAGTTATGCCACCCACGACCTCTCTCTATGATTGCATACAGCCAACATGTCTTTATCAAGTTATTAGCCATCTAAAAATGTTGTCTCCTTCTTCTTCTTCTATGCAGTTAATTTAACTCTCACCAATCCCCAAACTTGTTATTATAAATTATCATTATCTTGTTGTTCACTTTTGAGGATTCTGTTTTTCTTCTCTGGGTTTTATATTTTATCATCAAATGTCAAACTTTGAAGTAGTTTCTTCATCTTCATCTTCATCTTCACCTTCACCTTGTTTGCCTGAGCCAGAGCCATCTCCTGTCAAGGTTCAAGTTGTTTCGAAATCTGTATCCGACCGACTTCTTAACAAGTTCTTTGATGTGTCTGAATACAACTTCGATTATTCCAAGAGTGGACTTTGGTCTCCCCCAGTTCGAAGAAGTGCCTTTTTAAGCTCCCCTGGTAAAATTTTCACTGAAGAAGACATGCTTCAAAGGCTCAGAAGTGTAATGGACAGACGTCGAAGTAGAAGACATAACTTTTGTTTCAATGTATGGCTTTCATATGCTTTTAATTGATTTCCAATCGTTTATGATTGAATTTCATTGCTGTTTCATTAATGTTTCATTTAAAGAATGCATAATTCAACTAACTTGACCTTGAATTCTTGTCCTGTTTTTGCAGGCATTTTGCTGCTCTTGAAGGAAATATGGAATCTGCAGTTAACCAAAAAACCAAAAGGCAGAAACAGAGGAAATTAACAAGAGAAAATGAGAAACCAATAGTACTCTCCTTTCCTTCTTTTGATGTAAATGTCAATATAGTTTCCTAGGAGAAGTGTATAGTGTACATCATGTTTTGCAGTTTAACTATCTGCATTTCCCCTTTTTTCTTCTGCTAATTAATTTTCTTGGGGATGTTTGTTTTCTTGGAAAGTAAACTCACCTGGAGAAGAAGATGCATATTCTCCAATCCTGCAGCCACCAATGTTGAACCACATTACAATCTAAGTCAAGACTTTGTAATTATTCATCCAAAGTCCAAAATCACCTAATTTTTGTTGTATGGTGTCTCAGACTCAGCTCAAAAGTACTGTTGCATTTGATTAGAAGTGGTGTGATTAAATTGAATATTATTGATTTTAATGTATAATATATATACATCACCATGCATTATATACTGTACAGGCTGTCAGTTTTGGTCCAAAGCAAGTTATAAATATATTAAGTATTTTGAGATCTGATGTCATGATTATTTTAATGCAGAATTGCATATGCTTTGATCAATTCCTACCAAAACATTTTTTACAGAAATTTGGAGTTTCATCAAACTGATAAACAATGAAATGTTAGTATGATGCATGCACTTTCTTTCTTTCTTAATTAAATTTATGCCTCAAAGATACATTCTTTATAACTGCAAGCAAATTGCTATTTGTAGGGTTACATGATTATTTTAGTACTACCATATAAGTGGAAGAAACTTTTGAGTCAAGCAACCTGTAAAAACTCAACATCAATGGCAATTCCAGCAACTTCTCTTTTGGGTATTTAAAAGTGCTTTTGCCTGAAATATTCCTCCTTACACTCCATACAAAACTTGAAACTTTATATGCATCTTGAACTTCAAATAAATTAAGCATTATCAGAAATGAAAAGATGGAAATCAGATTATAATCATGTGGTCATCAGCTTTTAAAGATAAAGATAATCAGATAACCAATCTCCAAAATCACACCTCATATACACTATTGCCAGACAAAAAAAACTTTGGTGGGGTTCTGAAACAGTGTAACGTATATGCATGCAATTACAAAGAGAATATATATATATAAATTTAAAAGGCCAGCCTGACTTTAGCTGATCTCACCATGCAGACAGCCAAAAAGAAAATTTGTTTTTCTTTCAGCAATGGAATCTGTCTTTAACCTTGAACACCCTCCAAAGTCAAGCTGGTCCTGTTCTGTTTTATTCTGCTTTGTAACAAGACAAAGTTTTTTTTTTTGTTTTTTTTTTCAGAAACAAATTCTACCCTCTCTATGATCTTCATCAATGATCAATCCTTGTTTTGAGGTAAAACTTAATAACAAAAAACTTGAAGAAGAGCTTTCATGGTACTTTTATTACAGTTCTCCTCAAACAGCGAACTTCATCAAGTCCCATGTAGCTATGGAAGTACCTGTCAAAGATTGAAAAAATGTACTCTCTTTCTGACCTTAGGGAGACAGTGGGACCCTAATGACGTGCACCAATGAATGAACATGTCCTTTTTGTCTTTTTTATCGTAAAATTTTTTTGCCTTTTGATTTCTGTCTGTGGGAATTGTTCCCATGGATTCATGTTTTCAACTTTGTCAATTACATGTTAAACAACATACGTTTATTGTTCATCTAGTTCTTCCTCTTTCATGATATGGAAGATTATCTAGTAGTACAAATTTTGAAATTAAAACTGGGCATTTCCCATTCATTAAAGATCGTGCAAGTTTTGGATCATGGGTTCAATTTACTTCAAATTGACAGTTCAATTTTCTTGTCCATAAATCAGGATCAAGCATCTTTTTGTTATCTCATTTCATTTATGCTGTTTTAATGGAGAATGGAGATTCCTTGCAATACAAGTTGCTAGTATAAATTCTACTCTAGAATGGGCAGTCATATAGGGCATGGCAGAGCAGAATGCTGCGACGCCTGGGCGTTTGTGCCGTGGCTGGTTCAAGCTCAACAGAGATTCTCCATCCCCATTCCTTTAATTCTGTCTTTTCTTCTCCATACTTTTTTCTTCCCTCTCTATCTCTTCTTCACTCTTTAATTTGCATAAATTATAATGTTCATTAATTTCTGAAAACATAAAACACTTCCCAATAGAAGAGGCTATTTAGGGTAAATTCTGCAGGAAATGAATCAAAATAGCATTACTTCTTGATATATACAATGGGAACTATACTGCAACATTGCTTAATGAACATAAAAGACCAAAAAGAAGTGAAAAAAAGGAAGATTTATATATTGTTGGTCTAAGATTTGTGTTTGAGAAGTTGTATACATTTGTGTTAACAACAACGATAAGATCTCTAATTTGATGAGTTTTCAGCCATTAATTGGCCTTCCCTAATATACACTAAACAGACTCATAATAGGTTAGAGCCTTAGAGGGGAATGTCGAAAGCGACCCACCTTGCAATACATAGCCATCAACATCACACTGCAATGGCACTTTGTTCCAAACTTTCCTTCCCTGTAATTCCATCTTTCAACGTTTTAAAATAAATGTCGTAGTCCTTCTCTGGGGGTGGGTTTTCCGGGTCCACCGTGAATGGCTCACTGAATGGAACCACACTTTTAACCTGTGCAAAAACAAAACCACAGTTACAGCATATATGAAGAAATTAATCAAACACTTAATAACATAGGCATATTTTTAGCATGGACAACAGCACCGAAACTTCTAGATGAAGTTTTGAAGCCGAAACTGAATATGGTTCTAGATGATTTATCCCCATGTTAAGCTACACGCATCTGTTTGCGAAGCAAGTAATAGACCAACCTCAAATGTCTTGTCACATGCATATGGGCTATCCAAGGCAGCAATGCATATGCGAGCAATTTCTTCCCTTGATATCTTTCCCTGCATATTATCAGGTAACGAAATCGGTATTAGCAAGAAATTGGAGTTTAATCATATTCAGGAAACAAGTTACAAGCTAGGTAGGGTGTGTTTTTCAAAATATTCAACTTCCATTCAGTGCCATCAAGGCATCAACGTTTACCTTGTCTGCATTGTCAAAATTGATATCTGCTCTAGCAGACTCTCTAGTTAATGCAAACAGCCATTATTCAGAGGTCAAATGTTCATATTAGGAACCAGTTATTTAGTGGAATTATAAGGAATTCGTTTGATGTATAACATTAATTTCCACAGATTCAGATATCAGACAAGCCAAGTCAAATAAGTGACGGTTGTTTTGCTCAGCTTCCATTCAATGCCATACCGTAATATTATCTCCTTGATCAAAAATGAGATCTGCTCCTGCAGGCTCTTCGGTTAATGCACAAGGCCTTACAATTGCATAAGGAATTCCACTCTCCCTTATCAAATCCTCACCCTGTTGTAGACAGAAAACAGTGTAAACAGAGAAGGCGTTCTCTACAGGAAATGATTCAGTCTATCTTAAAATGATTGAAAGAATGAATGAATGATATCTAACATAGAACAAACCTTCAACTTGAATGTAAGGACAAAACCCAACTCCTTGTTCAAGCGCACAGCAGGAGGTTGCTTGCTCAGATCAATGCCAGGCCTGTCTGGTCGAGTAACTCCTGCAGAGCCTACATGTACAAACCTACAGGTGTGCAACATTTCAACATAAGACACCCGAAAAGAAGAGAAGATTGTTTACGCCTTATGCGTAGGAACAGTATGCGTAGGAACAGTATAAATTTCGTAAATGAAGAGAATGAAATTTACCTGGGAGTGATTGGATCCTTCAAGTACGCTCTTACGCTTGACAGCGGAAGCTCAAAAGGTCCTTCTACAAAAGTGGGATTCAGTTTCCCATCATATTCAAACTTGCTGAACATGAGCTGGAATGATTTTGCATTCCTTTTAAAAACTATGGTAAAAACTCAAAAACAAGAAAGATGAGAGAACATAGACAGAGAAGCAGACCTGCAATGATACAACATTGCTTGCATCAAATGGTGGGGCGTCAAATACAGTCCGTGCTCGAAATATAGGCCTCAATGAAGAGAATGGCAAACGAATCTGTAAAGAAACAATAAGTAAAGAAGTTGAATAGATAGATCATATAGCTTTTTAGTAATGCTGATTTATTAAGTGGTCATTTTGTTACACACAGACTGCCATTGGCCTCCAACGGTGTCAAAGCTTGCTGTATAACCCACAGTATCCCAATCAGTGCTAGTGCGAACAATTAGTTTATACCGACGACCATCACCCTTTAACCGCAGCTCCAAACCATCATATGCTGAAAGATCCTCTGGTGTGGAGAAGTTCTGAAAATGATAACCAAATTGATTTCACATGAGCAATTGGACTCAATATAAGCTATGCATTCAAAAGTCTACTTCAACACCCAAAGACAGCATGCATGTGCTCCCGAAAGGATAGTTTATTACTTTATTTGATATGTCAATGAGTATAACCAACAAAGTTCTTCAAATTGAACACGCTACAATCCTATTTCTGCCATTCATATTCCTTAAAGCTGCAAAATGAACATGTTGCAATTTTCATAGAGCCCTCATTCCATAGAATTGTGAAACATGCTGGTGCAATAACATTAGATTTGAAAAAGGTATTTTGCTTTACATACCCTTGTTCTGACACTAGAAAACCCACCATTGTTTGCAGTCGAAACAGTGCCTGATGAAGACAAAGAATTAGGGATAAAAAAGAATTAATTGAATCAAATATATAAGGGCTTACAAATCGTAGTTCTAGTTGAATTACCAGCAGGGTGTAGTAAGAGAAAGAGAAAAAGAAAGAGAAAGAATCTGATGAAATGTTCTTAAAAGAACAAAGTCACAAACCTTTAAAAATACCAGTTGGTTTACCGTTCTCACCGCCAGTCCGATCAATCAGAAAGGTGCTTTCACTAACACCCCCCATCACAACATCATCTAAAGAACCCCAAAGAAGTTCTTTTGAACTCTCATCTGCTTAGCAGAAACATGAGAATGCCATTATATCACAACTTTAACAATTCAGGAAGGTGTGCAGTATAATTACAGAGTATACCTCCAAAACCGAAAAGAAGCTTTCCATTTTTAAGTCCAACACCCTCCTTTACAGCATTAATCAAATTTCTCATTCCAATATACTCCACCATTTCAGGTGAAGGACCTTTTACCTGTTTCATACAACCAACAAAATCTCAAAATTATGGCAAAGATCATCGTAAGTCTAGAATAAAAAGAAAATCAAACAAATTCTCGAGTATAACTTCCTCGATGCAAAAGAAATCTAAAGAGGCACAAGATTGCTATTAGAGTAAGCCACCTCTGGTTCAAAAAACTTGATTCCCTGCAAAAACAAAATCCAGATAAACATTCAATCTTCTAAGGGAATCAACAGAACCGATAAACTATTGAATGGAGAACTATTTTGTAACCAATAATACTCATCATTTCAAGATTGTTCAACATCATACTTGGCTGTATTTTGCTCTGTCAGGAGTGTCCCCTTCCTTCGGGCCAATAATGACAGAAGCAGCATTGATGACTTTCCTCACTCCTTTGAAGTACTCGGGGGCAAGAGTGCTCTCCTTTGTGATGTCTCCAACAATCTACAATTTAAAGGAAAAGGTAAAGTTGGAAACAATGAAACATAAGTCTGATTTCTGGGTCACATGTATTTGGACCGTAAGTCCAAGAACACATAAGATGAACATATATCAGACAAACACAATTGTTTTTATGAAAATCTATATAGAACATAATTCCACTTAAGCTAGCTCACCAATTGAAGATCTGGACCAAACATCTTTCTCGCCTTCTCTTCATTCCTGACCTACAATTAGGCACACATGAAAGCAAAAAGTTGAAAGGAAGAAAAGCTCAAAAGAATATTAACATTATTGGCACTCTTCAAGCACTTCAAATTATATAAATTCATAGTTTTAGGGAAGGCATTATAAAAATGTCTAAAGTTAAGGACAAATACCAATGCTTTAACTGGCAATCCTTTCTTCCTCAAGTTGTCAACCACTCTTCTACCTACACCCCCAGTAGCTCCAGCAACCAGAATGAAACCAGAAGTATCCATTTTCTTCGGTGATTCTTCGGGCGATGGACCGGATAGTTTCTCAATTATAAATTCGACAAACTTCAAGTCAGCAACAACAAGTTCAGAACTTCAGATTAGTCTGTTCCACACACATTTCATAATTAAACAAATTGCATGATGAAACTGGAACAGAAAGTTTGTCTTACCTTAGCAGGATTAGGTGGTCCATTGAAAAAGTATAATGTTTTCAGAAATCTCCCCAAGTCCCAACTCTGCTTTTCAGCAATAATAGGCCCCTTGTAGGTTCTAGAAGATAAAGCTGATCTTTGTTGGTACACTAGAAACTTAGGTCTGCCATTAAGTTGAAGAAAGGGTTTAGGAAGGGGACAGGACAGAAGCTGGGGATGCACACAATTCTTAGAAAATTTCCTACCAACATTTGATGAAGAACCCTGCAGTGGTTTTATTTTATCAATTGTTCTCAAGTTATGAAATTCAAAAGAATTGAAAAAACAAAATAACAAATATTAAAATTTGGCACGAGAGTTCACTTCAAAAGAGTCTACATTTAAAAATACGAACATAAACAAATGCATGCAAATAAGATAGATTGATGGGTTACTTGCCTGAATTTTGAGACTGGAGGAAAAGGAAGATGATGATGATATTGCTGCAGAGCAGCAACTTTCCATTTCCTTTAACTGTGGCTGATTAATTAAAACAGTTAAAAAAGGGAGACGAATTTACAAGTACAGATTAATAAAGAGAAGATTTTTAAGGTTGATGTTGTTGAAAGAAGAATTAAAGTTTGATATTTGAAGCAGAGGAGTTAATATAGACCACACAACCGAACTCTTCAACAGTCGCCTTCAAGAGTTGGAAAAAAGGCGCTTTCTCTAGAATGGGCAAATGGGTTTGGGTTTGGGTTCGCTGAGCCTTTTAAATTGGGCTGGGGAAGCCCATTTGCTGGGTCCAGTTCCTTCGTAATCACAACGGTCAAAAACTCAAAAGCTCAAAACTTTTTTTTTTCTCCTCAAAACTTGTTTTTGATTGATGAAGAAAAGGAGAAATGGCACCATTGTGAAAATATCCATACTTACAAGCAAAACCAGACCCAAACATTTCTTTTTGCAAGGACAACACCATCATGTTCAACAAAATTAACCAATCTCACATATATGTCAGGTGATGGTTCATTTGTTAATAGAAACAGAAAAAAAAAAGAGTAGATTCTAGATGACTCCCTCTGTCAAAGACCTCCGGAGGTGTTCATATTTGGATGCATTGTTGTTGTTCATGCTCATGCTGCCCTCCACATCTTTTATCTGTTCAACTATTGAAGCTAGTTCACTCTCTAGAGATTTACACTCAGATTTCAGCATCTTCATGCCATCCTTGTTCAAATCAAGTCTCTTCTCCATGGCTTCCCTCTCTTGCACTTTCTTTGCAAGATCACGTTTCAGATGCGAATAAGGTTTAAGTGAAATAATTGTCTGCTTGAGTTCAGTGTGCCGGAGGCGGAGCCAATTTACTTTCAAGTTTGCAGACTCGGCAGTAGTTATAGCAGAATCTAGATACTTTAAATCATGCGGTTGGAGATGACTAAGTGGGATGGCTTGACATTTATGAACAGCTTTACAAACCAACTCCAGTAGATATGATCGCTTCCATGGATCCTCAAAGAAAAAGTCTTGAGCAATATCACCATACTTTTCAATGATGGCTATCAGAATTGGAGCAAGATATGGTTTAGTAAAATATGAACCAACTTTTGTTAATTGAACATCTTCAAAACAGTTCGCCATGTTGAGTATAGTAGTGCAGGTGTTCTCCATAGCTATCCTCTTAGACTTACCTATATTTTCTTCAGCAGGAATTTCTGTTCTCAGCACAGTACAAGTATGAGGAATGGGATTTGGAGTAACAGAAGGGATCTTAGGAGGGATAATTGCATCTGCAAAGCATTCAACATATATTTGTTTGAGTTCCATCAATTGTCCCTATGAATATTTTAAGTTTCAGGGCATATGCATATATACCTAGATATTGCTTATCTATTGTAGAAATAGTAATTTATATATAGATATATCAATGACCAAATAAAACACATAGAAAGTTACTCCATTATTTACCTTCTGTTATCAAATTTTCATTTGTTCTGTAGGTGGTTTTCTCTTGAAATAAGGGATCTACAGCTATGGCATCCACCATTCCAGTCACAGCATCTTCTGCATCCACTCTTCCTGCACACTCTACAGGGTTAATGGATTCCATAGAGACATCAATCCCAAATAAGTGATCCTGATACTCAATCCTTTCACAATCCGGCTCACGTCTCCTTTTTATGTTGGGCTTTTTGGAGTTTGGATTGTTTCTCCTTTTCTTCCCCTTATCTTTTACTTTATTTTTCCCTGTTTCGAAATGGGAAGTTAGTAGCTGAAACAGGTAGATACATAATAAATCAAATAGAATGGGGTAAAAAATCATATCCAAAAGACAGAAGATCAGTTACATGATGAATTAATTTCCTGGTTAGAGGCATATGCCGATGTATCTCTCAAACATTATAAGCAATAACAGAAATGTACAAGTGGATGAACCACAAACAACTGAAGCATTTAGAAATTAGAAAGAAAACTACCATTATAAAGACGTTTAACATGAGATGTCATATTGCACTTCCTTTTGCGGTTGCTGACATAGGTCATGCCTTTTTGAGTTAGAAGCCGCTCCATCAATGGATCAAAAGATGAAGCTCTAGTTTTTTTAAGTAGACCCCATAAATAATGCTTCCCTTGAATATCTGTAAATCAATTGGTTCAGTTAAAAGCAGCTCAAGGGGATTAGTTTCTCCCATACTAGTGTCTAAAATCATGTAAAGTAAATAAATGTGAAATTGAACTTTCCATCCACAAGAATGGTGACCTACTCCAAAACTTAAGAGGCAGCTCAACAGAAGTAAAGATCAAGAGTTCAGAATCCCCAGTCACTGCTCTCATAGCTAAATCCTTGCTAATCATATAATCCACTAATTTTTCCAACGTTTTTTCCCATCTGTAAGATAGAGACCGAATGGGAAAATTTAACATAAATGTGAAAGAGTAGCAACAAATAATGAAATGGATTCCACAACATTGTAAAACTAATACCTTTTGGATTTTGCAAAGAAATAAAGCCCAATGTCGTCTTCAGTTGGTGAGGATTGATCAAAGACCTTTGGCCACCAGTCAAGTCTATAAACCGTTTCAACTTGAAGTGATTGTGGGAGCAAAGCTACAACCTTTGACACTTGAAAACATGCTTTGCTTGACAACTTAGCTGCCAATCCAATTCCAGTGTAGTTTTCATCATGGATAACAAAATTTCCCCTGGCATTTACGTAAGCCAAGCAAATTTATTATCTATACATAGATGTTTAAGCATCAAAAGAACATAACAAGGATTCAAAGTTTCACCTCCAAGCTGCGTTGGATATTGGGTCTGAACTCTTTGATGGGTTGCCCATGAAAGCTTTAGAGTACGTATCAGTTTTTGCAGCCAGCTTCAATCTAATCTTTCTTCCAAAGTTTTCTAATTTGCTGGCAAAGGTTGCAGCTTTCTTATCCTAGCTAACCAAGAAATAAAAGATAAATTGTTAGAGAAATCACTCAAAATGAGACCCAAAAAAGGCAAGACCTTGACAATTGACATTCTTTAGAAATGTTAGAAATTCAACATTTTTTCTCAAAAAATAAAAAAGGGAAGAAGGCACAGCTAACCTTTCAAGAGCATGAATGGAACAACTCAGAATGAGAAGAAGAAAACAAATGAAGGGTAACAAGGAAAGGAAAGGGAACTATTTGATTAAGAGAGAGAGACATCAATATGTCATGGGTTGTTAGTTGTAGGACTCTCTCTCCAGTCTCCAGTTTTTACTTTTCAGCTCCCAAGTCTCAGTTACCTTTACCTCAACAAGAAAAATAGAAAATGACTTCATAGGGCAATTAAGTTACATATCTTCAAAGACACTGTTTAACTTTGTTTGGAAAAATATTGACTAGAAAAGACAAAACCAAAATATTCAAAATGAATAAACAAGTAAAGATAAATATTGTTGCTTTAGTTAAGAAAGAAATAAAATTCTTAAGCTTTAGTTAAGAAAGAAATAATATTCTTAAGCTTTCAACATTCATTATATTACAAATGCATTTAATGAATTATTATGAATACTCTCTGTATTTGCAGCAGAACCAGAAATTCTAAAGTTACCTTGTTCAACCACATTCTTTTTGATGGTTGTGAACAAGTTTAGTCTATAGACTATAGCCCTAAGATGTAAAGATTCTGTAACCTCAATAAAATAAAGTAGTACAGATTATATCCTGAAGCTTTACTATGTAAAACATAAATACTATATGATCTGCAAATAAAATAGCACGAATCCATGAAACTCTATCTGAATTTGCACAATATTCTCCTAAAATCATGATTCTGGTTTGCCAACTATTGTTTATGAGCATACCATTTTGTTAGTAGCTAGGATATAACAATTAGTAATACAGACTAAAGCAATCCATCCATCACGGAGTGCTTAAAGCGTCTAAACTTGGACTTAACATCATGGACGGTGCTCTCTAAATTCCCAGTCTCCACAGCTTTGTTCTTCAGATTGCATTCCAACAATTCAATCTCGGATTGGACACTCTGCATCTCGGCTAATTTTGAGTCAAGTGTCTTCTCAATGGATTCAGCCTTGCTGATGAGCTCGGTTTTGGAGGCTTCTAGGGCCTTGTAATGCTCAGTGAAATGCAAGGCTTCTGTAAGTTCATCGTGTAGATTGCGGAGCCATTTCACATCTAGATTTTTCTTCTCTGCATCTGCAATATCAGTATCAAGTGATTCAAGATGATGTCCTTGAAGAGAATCTAAAGATAATGACTGAAGCTCCTGGATCGCAGAGCAGATAACCTCCAACATACAAGTTCGCATAGTAGGGGATGTAACAAGGCAGTTTTGAGCAATATCACCATGCTTTTTCATAATGCGATGAAGAATTGGTGCCAAACCTGGTCTTACAAAATATGAACCAACTTGCGCATCAGTAGGACATATTGAACTGAAGTCATATTCAGAATCGTGTGAATTTATGAACTCATCGAAATCATTCACCATCTCAAAAACTGAAGTCGCTATGCTTGGACTTGCAACTCGGATCGGACTAAATGTACCCTCTCCTTCAGCTGTTTCATGTATAGTTTCAAGTACAAAATGACTTTGACCTCTGGTTGTTGCTTCTTGGATATCTGGTATAGAAGCATTAAACTCAGAAGCAACGGGATTTGAAGGACAACTGTTATTGCTTTCAATCATTAGAAGAGGTTCTTTGCTACAGCCAGCTTCTTGCCACAAGTGATTATGAAAACACTCTGATGTGACAGCATCAGTCGTCAATCCCAACTGAATTTGCTCTCCATGACGATTTTGGTCCTCTGATTGAACATGTTCGGGAGCTTCAGATGGTGGATGACCTTGCCACTCTATCTCTGAAATGTAAGGGAGAAACAAAAATAAGCTCAGAGGTTGGAAGAAAATAAGAAAGAAATGTGCAAGAGGAGATTAGAAGAATTTATTCTCTACATACTTCCAGTAAAAAAATCCTTAACTACTTTATATGCTATCTTTCTCAATAGCAGTTCAACAACATCATAACTGATGGTATTAGTATCTTCAACCACCATATCTTGTGGGACATCACCAGCGTTTCCAGGACAAATTCCAGAAACCCTTTCTTCAGCCTCAATCACCAGCGTTTCCAGGACAAATTCCAGAAACCCTTTCTTCAGCCTCAATCGCAGTGGCATGGATTTCTATGCCATTTTCTGTTCAAAATCTTTTTCTAGTTAAATCATTTGTTGTGTCAATATGGCAAAAAATATTTACTTAGTTGACAAAGAAATCAAAAACCTACATGAACCTGTATATACATTGATGCAATATATAAACTCATTTCTGGAACCATTTTCATGTGACTAATCATGGAAATTGCAATTGTGCATCGATCTTCATCCTCTTCCTTTTAGACCTAATCACTATTTTCATTTTCTAAGAGTTTGTGCATTATATTCTTCATGCTTTTTTTATTGTATGATTTTCCCCAAATTTTCCCTGCTAAATGCATAATTATACACATTCAGCACTTAGTAAATTATACTTAAAAGCACAAAAGATTATGAGCCCTTGAGGTTTGTTTAAACAATACAAATAAATGAAGAGCTCCTAAATGAATTCTAAAGAAGTTCAAACTTTCTTTGGGCAAGTACACTGGTTTAATGATGGAAGGCAATCATTTCATGCAAGTATCACCTATTTGGAAATAAGCAATCACCAGCACTCATAGCACAAGAATCAAAGAAAGATAACCAAACAACAAGCTAGGATGTAGGTGAATAGGTGAAAATAACAGGTGACATACGTTTCTACACTCAACAGCATACTTTTGCATTCCAGAGTTTTAAATAAGTTTATTTGCAAGCAATAAATCAGATCTAAATGTAATTTCATTCACCTTAGAGAGTTAGTTTCAGTTTTAGAAGGCAAATCAGCGCATGAAACAGTTAACATCCATAATGGAGTCTCAACTCTCAAACTTCAATTGTCACCCCCACAAACGAAAAGGCCAACATAATGTTAAGTACTCCTTAGTCCTTACCTCTGGTCCCTTTCTGGTCATTTCCTTCCGCTTGCTGTCTTTCCTCGTTAGTCATAGCTTCCTTGACTTCCAGTGGCGCATCAAAACCCTTCAGACACTTACAGATTCCTCCAGAAAAGATGCTTCTTATCCTTAGATGTATGATTTGAGCAATAAACATAAAAAATCAGAAAGTTATCCTTACTACTTCAAAATTTGTTATGTTGGCTACTTGAAAGTAGAGCAATAGAATAAACTTTTGTTGCTTAAACCTAAATATGCTTTCAATTTACTTGGAGATGAAAGCATGTACATGTATAAGATAAACTTACCCTGCTATGAAAAATAAACTTAAACCGAAATACACTGTTTACACAGATTAAAATAGATTAAGCCCTTTAAATAGAAGATATACTGGGGGGCAATGATCTTTTTAAGACATATAAGCACATATACATGTTCAAATAGACAGATTGAGAAGTGATCCTCACAAATGCAAAGTAATCTTCATACCTTGAATGGATCTAAATATTAAACTTGGTCCAATCCCATAAATTATAGCATTTTGGGGAGATTTGTAATATATAGATTCTGTTCATGGGGGTATGTACACTGAATAGACATCAAACACATTCAATTTCATATCAATGATTCACAAATGATGAACCACTAAATCAGAACAACATAAAAAGGCAATCACAAAGAACTCAAAGAGACATATTAAGTGAACGATGTCAAGCAATGCAAGTTACTACTTTATCAGACAATCAACTTTTTAAAAAATTGTCTGAAGTTCCCCTTTTTCAGACAATCAACTGGGTAATGATGTAAATGAAGCAAATGCATAACATTTTTTTGATAGGATGAGGCAAAAGACAATAACCCAGCATATGGAAAACTTTAAAGAAGAAGTTAATTTAAAAGTTGTATGCTGCATCCTAAATTCCTAACCAAAAAGAAGCAATGAAAAACTTAAAGATTTGAAAGCAGATCATCAGTATCAAAGGGTTGTGTGGCTATAAAAGAGTGAACTTTAAAGGAAAAGAAAAAAATTACCTTGCAGAGAAGGAAGAGATTGTAGGAGTGAGAATAGATAAAAGACGAAGGTGAAGAAGAATACTCCAACTCCAGTAGTCATAAAACTTGTTGGGTTAAAATGTCGAATATGACCTGAACCTGCAAGTAAAATTACAGTCCTTAAGGCTAAACAAAAAACCGTGTAAAGGAAGGAAAGGAGGAGCAACTTTTTGAGTACAAAAAGAAAAAGAAAACCGCTGCTTCTCTTTATTGGATTTATTATATTATATTTAGGGGATTAAAAAAATATTAATAAGTGTCTGTTTTGAGAATGGGTTTTGCTTTTTTTTTTGTTTCTTTTTGGTGAAATGAATGGGTTTTGGTTTTTCTGAGTTATTATTAGATACTCTTTAGATTATTAAGATTATTAGGTTTAGAGTGACAGAGACAATAATAAGAGAATTAACAAGGTTTTGAAAAGTAATTAAAGCCTAAACCAAGCTAGCCTAGCATGAACCAAAGCACGTGACATGACATCATCGATGCAGAGATCAGACAGAGAGTAGGAAGGGCTCTTTTTTCCTTCACTCTCTTCTTACACAAATACAAATACTACTGTATAATAAACATTTTAGCGATTTTTATATCAAGCAAGCAAGCATTCATCTGGAAAAGGCTTCTTGTTTTTTCTTCAAAAGAATTTGGTAAGTCCCCTGTTTTTGTTTCTTTTCTTCTTGTCTTACTGTTTGGTTACTAGGAAATGTCAAGGAAAACTTTACACTTTACCCAGAAATTTTCTTTCTTTTTCTTTCTTAGTAAAACAACTGTTAGAATTTTGGTTTCTGCTATATTCTTGTGCTTTCATGAAGCTGGTTGGGGGTTTTTTTATAACTCACACTGATGGGTTTATCATTTATGTGTAGTTTGGGTTGAGTCTATTTTTTACCTATATTTTGTTGATTTATTCTTCTTACATGACTTGGAGGCTTTACCATTTCTCTATCTTCCTTTTTTACTTTCATATGTAAACTTAAAAGAAACGAAATTTGTCAGCATTTCTTTCTACAATTTTGGTTGCACAAATGTTACAATGCCCAAAACTACCTAGGTTTAGCAGCTAAAACTCTAAACTTTTTTTCCTTTTAGTTGCTCATTTCACAAGTAGGTGAGCCATTCAGTTGATTTTCCCAACTTTTACTTATTATTCTTTAATTACTTGCTCATATACTGCCTTGGTAAAATTCTCCAAAATTTGCAGTGTATTAGTGAAATTTAAAAGCATTTCTAATTGTTGTATTTGTCGACCCCTTTTCTGAAATATTTAGCAGGAATCAAGAGAGGTTGACTTATAATCAATATATGCTGATTGCTCCCCCTTTGAAAATGGGTAGAAAGAAGATTGCCGAAAAAAACAAGAAAATGGGAACAAAGAAGAGGCTTTTTGATGATTCTGATTCCGTGTCAAAGGATACCAATGATCCAATCTGGAGGTAATCTCATTTCTTTATATTCCCATAGTGGATCAGGAGCATTACATGGATGAATTATGGATTTTACAGAGTCATGATATGTTAGTTTTGTCTTCAATTATAATCATTGCTGTTATATTTGCATATAGGGGATGTTTTAACATCTGCAACGGAAGCATTGATATAGTTGATGGACCAGTAGCCTATTTGTCAAGCAAGGCATGCTCAAGAGTGTCTGACATGGCAAGATCTTTGCCTGCATCCCTTAGTGGGGTGACACTTCATAAGCTTCATGTGTGGCCTAAACAGTTTGATGAGTTACTGCCAACAAAAGATGACATTGGCTTTTATTTCCTTCCAGCGAGTGAAAGGTATTAGATCAAAGCAGAGAAAACAAATACAAAGATACCATTCTGCTTTCACTAGCTATCTAAGTTGTAAACTTTGTCTTTGCAGATTTAAAGAGGCTTATAACAACCTGCTAGCTGACCTTGGCAGCAAAGATTATGCACTTAAATTTGTGATTGGAAATGCTGAACTTTTGGTCTTTACTTCTCTTGAATTGCAGTTGGAGAGTCAGAGTAAAATATTTTACTTATTCAGGCCTTTGAAAGTTCAGTTAATTAAGTCATCTCTCTAATTTATGATTCATTAATTGTTGAAGTGGAATCACCTGCAGGAATTCAAGGAAAATTTTATATATGGGGACTATTTAGAAGAAAGAAGGTTAACTCTTCTCTAGTGGATGGCAGTTTTCCTCATGAACAAGGAAATCTTAGGGGTATACAGCATTCAGATTCAGCTGCTGCTGTGGATGCAGGAAAGGAGAGAAACTATACTGAAGGCTTTTATCTGCCTCATCCTACTGGTCCATCAAGTGAGCCAGCTAGCACTTGCATTTTTCACGTATTTCATAAATTTGGAAGTTCTTGGTTGTTATAATTTCCTTTTTAATACATGCATTTAATTAGAACTGTTCATGGAATTTAAGGGATATAAGCACCAATCCTTACCTTGCATATTAGGGACCTTTTCATCCCTATTGAATAGCTTGTTTGACCAGGTTATCTAGTTGATGCTCTTGTTTATAAGTAGATAAAAGTTTCGAGATTTTAACTAGATTAATTCATATTTACCCTAAAAGGTGATGAAGAAGGGGCAACAGATATTGTCAAAATGGCAGAGGCTTCTCAGAAGTTGAAGGAAAGGCAAAGATCTCATATTAAGAAGAAGGCATGTCCCATTAATCCATCCACCAGCCTCACAGGGGAAGCTTTTGTAGAGGATACTGCTAGTTCTGGAACTGGTACATCATGGCAAGGTACAAGTTTATCGTATCCTTTTTTTTTTAATTTAATTGTAATTTACTTCACCATTTTTATTGTATTGGTTTAATTTAGAAACTGAAATTGAACTACATTATGAAGTTAGAGAAGTTTTAAATCAGTGCACCTCCATGACCGAAATGAAAAAGAGGATGGAGGAGCAATCACGAAATGGTAGACAAGTGAGTGGAGTATTCAGAGAAGTGAACAATGGTGCAATCATCAAAGAAATAAAAGCAACTAGAAAAGGTGCCGTAGGGGTAAGGAAACTCGATTTTATTGCTGAAAAGGAAAGAGATAGAGGAATTCGTAAGGGAACCATTGCCGAAAAATCAACTGAAATTACAACCGCAGCTTGTGCCATTAATCATGAAGAAACTACTAAACATGGTAAAGGTGTCTTGGAGATCGAATCTCATGGAATTGAAGGAAGACCAAGTGATGCTGCGTTTGTACCCCAAGGGCCCGCTGAAGCAATAGGTAGAAAAACGAAAAGCATGTGTACATTGAAAACATGTTTTCTAATGTTCTTATTATTACACAACTATTGATTCTTTTCATCATGGTGTTTGGACTGCAGATCAAGAAGCCTCTATGGTGCCATCATCAATGATGCATGAGCAAACCATGATAGATATTACCCAGCAGCATGTTGCATATGAAAAGCAAAAATATCCCATAGAAGCTGATCGTCTGGGAAATGAAAATATGCACATGGTTGACGACATTGACAGATTCATAGATAAACTGGTGAATATCAGCAGAGCTCATCGAGCAGTTGCTCTTCAATCTGCGCCTCCCTCATTTTCAATATCAGCAGCCCCAGATCTCCAAGCACCAGATGTTAATCTGCGGAAAGAGAATAAGAAAGCCGATGCCTCACATGAACTGGTCAACAGTGATAAAATTAATCATTCCGATTATGAACATGTGGGTCCATATCTTGTGCAGTCATATGCAGCAACAATTCTTCGAAGCATATTCAATCAGTATGGTGACATAGCTCAAGATTGCCCTCTATCCATCAGTATGCGTTGTCGTTTATTGGAGGGACTTTGCTTAGAACTCAAGAAAGTTCTGTCTATTGTTCCTGAAAATCTTCAGCATCATCATCTGGAAACTCTTGATTCTGTTATAGGGGAAGCTGAAAGCGAACAGCTGAATGTCAAGTGGCTCTGCGACTGGCATGCTAAACTCAAAAGGATTGTAGCTCTGCATCAACATTATGAGAAAATAAAAAGGAATTTGGCTATGGTGGATGAATCGCCCATAACTCTTCGCCCGGAAAGCTCTATGTTGATGAATTTAAAATATGATATTCAGTTATTGAGGAGTGAATCAATAGCACTTGAAGAAGACATGAGAAACCGTGAAACCATTACCAGTCCTGTACTGAAATATGCATCAAAATTAAAACGGTTTTGTGACAGGGTTTTAGCTAAAGTCACAAATGTGGTATAAGATGTCTGAGAAGCGTATTGCTCTAGCTTGCTACAGTTTAAGCAATGCCTTGATGGTATATACATTAATTTGTCTTTACCTTATGAATATTCTTCCAGTTCTACACTTGGAACGACCTTATGTTAATTGTTCTTGTCTCATCCGTAAGCCAGGCAGGCAAATGCCGGAAGGCCCAAAACGCAACAACCGAATGCGTGCGAGTCCATCGGAGAGTTTAACCGTGACAACAAGGGAATTCTCAATCTTGTCTTTTTTCTATGTTGTCGAAACAAGTCAGCCTGTTAAAATTTAAGGTAAACGATGATGTCTATATGTTGGGTGACTTTTTAACCCTAAACTTAGAAAAAACAAAAGTCAGAGACAATTTGTATTTTGTATTTTGTTGCCAGTTGGGAGCGTTTAGGAACAAGAAAACTCTACCATATACATCTTCTTCTTATTATGTCTAATTAGTATTTCCCTTGTTTCCACATCCAAAATTATGGCCTGCTTTGGCTTGTTGTTAAAGTTAATGATCATCTCAAGCTTTTACCTATCTCCTGCAATTGCTTTTCTGCCAAATTCCAGAAAAACCTTGACAATGCCAGATTCAACTCTAAATTTCACTTCAGGCCACACAACTTGGACCAACAACAATGTTTCCCTTCCTCACGAAGCAAAATTCAGGGGAAATTCACTGGCTCGTTTCATACTTTTCAAGGAAGTAACCGGGCCTCTTTCTGGAGATGGCCGTTACGGATTCGGGTTTGGATTCTTCTGCCATTGGCCCTTTCATGGTTACTGTGACTTGTCAATCCTTTTCGTGGAGATGCCCTTTGGAACCATTTCCAAGACACGTCCCGAGGTTTTTTGGTCAGCAAATTGGAACAGGCCACTTAAAGAGAATGCAACACTCGAATTCAGTAATGGAAACTTGTTGTTGATTGATGAAAAGGGTCAGGAAATCATTTGGTCGAGCCAGACATCTGGTATGTCAACTTTTGGCATGAAAATTGATGAAAATGGTAATCTGGTTCTCTTCAACAAACACTTTGAAGCTGTTTGGAAGTCTTCAAACCATCCCACTGACACTCTTTTACTTGGACAAGTGATAAGGGAAAACCAGAAGCTTACTTCAAGAATCACATCGGTCAATGAAAGTCAAGGCTTGTTTTACCTTTCCATGGCCACTCCTTCCATGGTTGCATACCTAGTGGGTGAAAAACCCTCTGCTTATCTTACTACTTTTCCCTTTGTTATGATTTCACCTTCCAATCATTCGACAGATGATATTTCTCTTCTTAAAATGGGAGGGAATATTGGTTTCTATCACCAAAAATTCAGTAAATCAGATTTACCTTTTCCAGTTGTTTATATTCTGAGGCTGGATGTTGATGGGGGATTTAGAGTGTACGGATGGTACCCTGGAGATAAATGGAAAATCATTCACTTTTGGCCAAATTTATCTGATGAATGTTGGGCTCCTCTCAAGTGTGGAAGGTATGGAGTTTGCAGCAAAAAGGGTAAGTGCAATTGCCCTGTTTCCGTCGGACCAAATGCCACAGATTACTTTGCACAAAATCAAGATTCTAATGGTTGTCATGAAATCAATCCCCCGGAAGGTACAATTCCTAACTATGAAATGGTTTATTTTGGAAATCTATCTTATTTCGGTAGCTTTGGTCCAATGATGAATATATTCAATTTGGTTGATCCGAATAATCCTATCAATGTTGTCATTAGTCCAAATGGATATGTTGAAGAATTTAGCAATGAAGAAAGTTGCAAGCAAGCCTGTCAGAATGATATATCTTGTAAAGCTGCCTTCTTTGTTATGGAGAAATCAACATCCAAAGGGTTTTGTTATTTACCTTCTGAGATTCTTTCAATAATGGGAAATCCAGATGAAGAACACTACAATGTATCAGCATACTTAAAGGTCAATGTCCCAAAGCCAGTGCCAGAGACTCCAAATCAGGAAAATACAAATACCCTTCATCACTCTAAGCGTTTGAGACTAAGTCTATTAGCCATATCTGCATTTTTGGTAACCATAATCATCCTTGTTTCAATAATATGCTTCCTGCTGCGGCGAAAAGTCATCAAATGTGCTGCCTTTGCATGCAAGCAACCACAAGATCATCTTAAGACAGTAATCTCAGGAACTCTTACAAGTTTCTCTTACAGTGAGTTGTCTTTGGCAACTGCTAAGTTTGCCAAAAGGCTAGGAGGAGGAGGCTTCGGGGCGGTGTATAAAGGAATCCTAAAGGATGGAACAATGGTTGCAGTGAAGCGGCTTGAAAGTAATGGTCAGGGAATGGAAGAGTTTCTAGCAGAGGTTGACACATTAGGAAATATACACCATATCAATTTGGTGAAGCTAATTGGTTTCTGTGTTGAGAAAAGGCATAGGATTTTAGTTTATGAGTATATGAGCAAAGGGTCATTGGACAAATGGATTTTCCATGAAAATGGTACTAGCTCCATTCTTGCTTGGAACACAAGAAAGAAGATTGTCCTAGACATAGCAAAAGGGTTAGCGTATCTTCATGGAGATTGCAGACAGAGGATTGCTCATTTAGATGTCAAGCCCCAAAACATCCTCCTTGATGACAATTTCAATGCAAAAATCTCTGATTTTGGGTTGTCAAAGCTGATCAACAGAGATGATAGCCAAGTTGTGACCAGAATGAGAGGCACACCGGGGTACATAGCTCCAGAGTGGCAAAACGCAAGAATTACAGTAAGTGCTGACATTTACAGCTTTGGAATTGTTGTGCTTGAAGTTGTGACAGGAAGGAAAATCTTGGATTACAGCCAACCGGACTCGGATGTTTGTTTGCTGAATCAGTTGAAGAAGAAATGCCTTGAGAATCGTCTCATGGGTATGATTGACCTTACAATCGAAGATCTGGTGCAACATTATGAAGAAGTGTTTGCTATGATAATGGTGGGATTGTGGTGCGTTAATGAAGATTATACAAGAAGGCCATCCATGTATTCAGTGGTGAAGTTGTTGGAAGAAGAGAAGATGCCCCAACTAGATTGCCCTTCAAGGTTTCCCAGCTCCACCATTTCCTCTTTCAAGCTCTGAGATTATTACCTCTTTAGCAGAAGTGTAAAAAGTATGCAAGGAGGAGATCATAATGTAATTTGGATGTAAAGTAGAGTAGAAACTGCTTTTGCTTATACATTTTCCTATTTGTAACAGTCTAAAATCACTGAAATCAGCCAATTTCTACATTTATAAATGGAAAATCAGATCAAGTTAAAAAGTATAAGATATAGAAAAAAAAATGCGTTTGCCGGGAGTCGAACCCGGGTCTATTGCTTGGAAGGCAATTATCCTAACCGTTGGACTACAAACGCTTGTTGTTTAAGGTTGCCTCTTAACCATTAATATCGCAATGCTGGCTCAAGTTGTAGAATGAGCTGCCCATTTATGCATAAATGGTCCAATACTACTCATTTGCAAGTGGCTGAATCAAGCCTTCCTTTTGGGCTAAAGTCTCTAACTTTACGGATCCATAATGTTTTTTATAGGTCCAAAAGTAAAGAAAGAATTATGATGCATATATCTGCCCATTTCTTCAAAGTCCATAACAAGGAATTAATGCATTATCCTCAATTCAATTACTACTAGATGGGGAAAAAGAAATATCTCAAAGAACTTGTTTAATTATGAAACTTATGCTTCATGTAATAAAACTAGGTCTTATTATTGGGATTTTTCGGCATATTATTGTTCTGTTATGTACAATCAATATCTCTATTACTCTATATCATCGATTAAGTTTGGATTAGAACAACTAAATAGGGAAGTGGCGGTGCGAAAGAAGTATGTTTCTATTTGGCAATCTGAAATGAATTTTTGATATAAAGAGCCTAGCTAGTCACTTTTCAAAATCTATTTCTGACGAAATACTCAAAAAATTAACTAATATTTATGTCCCATATATGTTCGTTTTCTTCTGCATATAGCAAATGACACTTAATTAGATCAACAGGTTGAGTGGAATGAGCTTAATATCTTTTAAATAAGGTATTGAGTTTGAGTCTTGTAAATGGCGAAAATAGGTGTTGGGAGAGTTTTCCCTATATATGAGGTCCAACGCGGTTCAACTGCAGAATAATCGGAGTCTAAGGTGACCACTGGATACCAGAGGATTAGTATAAAATAAATAGCAAAGAACACTTGTTTTTTTTTACTAACATTATTAATAAAGAAAATAGATTCACTCACTCACTAGTCACTAACTTTTGCCTAATTAAATGTATCATCCAAATCTTTAATTTATTCAAATAATCAAATTAAGTATGAATATACATAGAAATATAAAAATATGTCCAAAATCCAAAGTCAATTGAACATGCTTATAACATAATGTTCCTGACTCTGTTGTTTAAACAAGGGACATTGCACTTTCGGCCGGCGGCAACGGGCACTTTTCTTGGTTTGTCGACTGGTAAACACCCAAGCTGTTGACATGGTTGAATGCTTCAGGGACCCTTCTGTATACAATGTGCCCAGCAATACCATCGATTTTATTTATTACATTCAACACATATATTTTGTGCCGACAGCTTTTACCTAATTTATCCTTTGTTTCCTGATTTGCATTTTCCTCATTGTGTTCAAAATCCCGGACCATATTTTGTTTTTGTAATGCAGTATTGTTTAAGTCAATAATGTCGACCATTTTAATTCATTCATGTAAGGAATTGAAAGGGTACTTGTCAAATTTGGTAAGTGAAAATGCTCACTTGAGTCATGGGTATATATGATCTTTCTTCTTGAAATTTTGATGGCAAATTTTTGTCTTTGGATCATTAACCGAGTGAAATTTGAAGTTCCTAAATGCGGTTATAGTTGTAATCCAATTTAATTAACAGTACAATATATAATTATTTAAAAAATGTGAAACCAAATAATGATTTTGAGTTTTATGTATGATTCACTCAAAGAAAATACTAAATGGGTAGACCCCATATATATAAACATTTTTTGCATTTAATATAATTTAACCCATATTCTTGTGTTTATGATTTATGGGTTGAATGAAAGGGGGCTTCAATTATATTAATTAAAATGAAGAAAATGATGCTTAGCCTTTGCCCTCAACTTGAGGACTCTTTGTTGAGGGTTGTTGTTGACTTTCTCATTACAAAACAAAATCATCTTTCAAAGCTAAGTGTAATGAGAGGCCATTTGTTGCTAAAAACGCGTTACCTTACATGTGCTCCAATGGATAACATAGAAATTGATGGACAAAATATAAATTAATTTAAAAAAATGTATAACTAAGTCAAATAAATTACTATATTTTACTCAAAAACTTAAATTATTCTTCATGCAATACATTTTCATTTTTACATCTGTTATCAAATACTATATAAGTATAACTAAAATTATTAATTTAGAAAATGATGGTTAGATGTATAGATAATCAAAGAAGTCAAATTCCTTTCTTCTACACATAAAACTCTTTTCTTTTCCTATTCTAAAAGCTCCTTTTATTTTTTGGACTTAGCTTATTAGGAATCCTAGGTCTAAATAATCAAATCATTCGACAATTTTATAGTAGTATAGTTTCTAATGAAAGGGTCGTTGTTACAAAATAATGAAGTGTTTTAGTTGCTAAGGATTAAGGGATAATGTATGACATAATTGGTAGTTAAAGCAAAGTCAAGTCTCTCGCATAATTTCATTGACTTTATTCGTTTTTAGATGCTAAGAACTAAGACACACTAAATAGGAGCTTATATAGTTCGTTTGGCTTAGTCGCTAGCTATTTAGTAAATTACTAATTAATTCTTGTGTCAACTATATCAATATTAATTATTTTATTATTATTTAATTAATTACTTTAATTTTTGTGGTTACCCATTAGGCTATAGCTAGGTACTTGCTCTGGCGCCATGCAATTTGCAATATGATTAAGATAGATGGCTATATATACCAAGATTTTAAAGAAATTGATCAAGACCAAATTAATTAATCTAATATTTCTGACAATTTAAAATGTCAACGTTTGAACATATAACATGCCCATATTTTTAAATTGTTCGTCACCATTAAAAAGAGAAAAATTGAAGGAGAAAAAGAAATTGAAATACGTATACAATGCCGGTTATAAATGAAAGTGTGTTGTAGATATATAAGGAATAATTACAATTTGCAAGTTTAATATGCTATAACATATGTAGTTTTTGAATAAATTAACTAATTATAATAATGTCAATAACATATAAGTGTCAAATAATTAGTTACATGCACATATTATAATGTATTGGTAGGTATGTATATTATGACATACCCATGTGAGTGTGATATATCTTTCTTTTCTTTCTTTTTTTTTTTTTTTGAGAAAAGAGTGTGATATATCTTATTATATTCTTAAGTCAAACTCTAACATATATATATATGTATCATGGTTAGCATATGATGAATGGTAATTTGTTAATTAGTCAAACTACTAATTTGTTATTTTTTTTTTTTTTGCCTTTCTCTGGCGTGAAAGGTAACAAACTGATTTCATTGGCAGCTCAAACATTATTGTACATGCAAATCATAAACTTCTTATTTCAAAACTAATTTGTTCCTAATGATCCTCGATTTTAAGAGATCCGTATAAAATAGTTCAAAACGGACAATATCTCAAAAAGAAACGTAGGTCAACAATCCTAACATAAGTACAAATTAAGTATATATAACTATTTTAAGTTAATTTATGTGCCAATTGTACTTAGAATCTCACTAGTTTAATCAAACCCAAAAAAGAAAAATTAGTTTAAATTAGGGAGCATGCATTTGTGCCTGCAAGATAAGCCAAACAAGTAGTTTAGAAGAGTATGGACAAATACAAATTCTATGCCAAAAGCCTAGCTGGTGGAAGACAAACTTTTTTTTGTAAAAGATTGAAATATGGAACAAAGATATTTTAGTAAAGTTATAAATAATGGCACCAAAAGATAAAATCATATAAACTCGAGTGTCATGCATCAAAATTATTGAAATCTTAATTAGCTTATTATTTGAGTAATTTGACAGTTTCCTAACCAAATGTTGCACTCCTTTGTAACATCTTTATCCCAAACTAGTACAATTAGATAATGTCCAAAACCTTTAAAAAAACAAAAAAGTTTTAAGATTATAATTCATACATTTCTAAAACTAGTAATTCAAACAAACAACAGGCCACTGACGGCAGCTTATTGTGGAAGATCGATTACGTGCGAAACAGCAATCAAAAATATTATTGGACGAAGGAGCTAATTTAATCAAGCTTCAAACAAAACCCACATTATTTTTAGTCTTTATCTAATTTGGCTTTTCTGCTTGGTACTATCTCTTTATATGAGATGGAACAATTAAATTAAACTCTTTTGTCAGATCCTTTTTTTCATTTTTGCGTCTGCTTAAAAACAATTCCCTTTTCTGACTTCATATCAAGCAATTGCAAGAGTGACTCTGTTGTCCAATCGTTCCATATCATCAATTTTATCATATTATGAGAATTCTTTTAAATGGAAATCTTGGTATACCTAATGAATAATAATGGCTCGAAGATATATGTAGGTTTCCATCAGCCTGTTAATTTATGTTCTTAGTGGGGTTGCTTAAAATATCAAGAACAATCTCAATCCTTATCCTCAAACTGGCTCCCTATTGTGCAAATTAACAGAGGTTACAAAGGAACCTATTAATTAAAGAAAAATATATGTTAATCAAATTATACTATGTCAGTTAAAATTCTTTCTGTTCACAACAAATTGTACTCAATTGATAAAATTGAACTTTGATCATCAAAATTAAGAATAATGGAAAAATGGGGTTTTTTTTTTACATTTTTCCCCTGTATAAGAGCAACAAAGCTCTTTGTAACTCAAAAGTGTGAATGAGACCATCAAAAGACAATTACCCTGTTGTTTATTTAGTTTAAGGTTTGATCTCTTGGATCAATATTCAATTCAACAACAGCCTCCAAATTTTAATTTAACATTGGGTGGGGCCATATGAATCTAAAATCTTATTCGGTTACCAACAAGGGGTTGGATCAAGTGGTAAGCGGCTTGTTCCACCTTAAATAGGTTCAAGACCTTACGTACACAGTTGCTCCTGTTGGGAGACTTATCCACCATAACCAAGTACGCGACGCGGGTCGAATTCGAATTAGTCAGCGCTTTGTCCTGGATACCGGATGGGGATAAAAAAGAAAAAAATCTTATTCGGTTCCCTCACGATTTTGACTCCGGCTATAGTTTGGCAATTGGCCTTCCAATCAGAGCTTCGCTTATATATTGATTTGGTTTTTATATTCAAAATTACAGCACGGATATGACCATTTGGCGGTGGCTAACATTTTACATTTGTTAGATAACATTCATAAAAGATACGATGATGTTACAAGAAAGAATTACTGTTATACTATCTGATATAATTCTTGTGGGAATTATCTGTGACATAAGCTTAGTGCATTTTTTTCAAAGAATTGTCCAATAAAATTAGGGCCAACTATAAGTAAAGCATCGGCCAAAATAAGTTATAGTATAATTTAGCATTAATTAACGTACGTATGCTTTCTTCATTTAGACCTCTTCCAACTAAATAAGTAACATTTGCCATACCTAAACTTTTGACATCATGGAACCTGAAGAATATATATCACATTTATTAATTGTTCCTTATATATATGGACTTGATCATTGGGAAGATTATCACTATTCAAACTCTGCATTTTTCCTCATTATCTATATTCAACTAGTTAAGTTCAATGATAAGAGAGAATTAGACATTTTGCCATCACATACCTACAATTTGGTGAAGCAATTAAAATGGCTATAGATGTACCAAAAAAATTAAAATAGCTATATATTACTTAATTAATTCTAATTAATTTTCACCTAGCTGAACGTGGACTCCTAACAACTTCAAGTTCATGAGTTATGATGAGATTCGAATCCCCCTATCTTGTTTGTAGCCCCTCCCATATGGTATTAATGAATTATTTCTTCTAAATGTGTAACTTTTTACCTAACTAGCTTAGGTTATATAGTTGTAGGAAGTTTTCATCAAAGCCTCCGTAGTCAAAAATTCTATATAGTTGGACTTCTAAATGTGTGACATTTCGCATAGAGGAAGAAATGTCACAATTGCTTCATTTATCGACTTGTTATGGGTCCTAATCTTTTATACAGCAGCGACGCCCCATTTTCCAATTTCCACGCAACTTGCTCTCAGAAATTCCGAAAAAAAGAAACTGAAATCAATTTCCAACTAATCATTTAGCCCTATAAGTTGTGGAAAATCAAAATCAAGCACTTTATTGTGCTGTACTAATAGATATTAATGGAGAATACAAATACAAAGAGAATAATTACTCCCTCCGATCCATTTTAAGTGTCACAAATCAATTTTTGGTTTATTTCATAATAAGTGTCATACTTATAAAATCAATACAATTTGTAGTATTTTTTTTTGTCTTAAGATGTGTGATATTCCTAATATAACACTTATTCTGGATCGGAGAGAGTATTATATAAGAATTGGAGTCGCTGCCATGAGGCCAAATTAAAGCTTTAGCCTAACCAAGCCAAAACAAAATCAAAAACTCTAATTCTGTTAGACCAAAAAATTTGAAGAGTTGAGTGGTTGTGGTTGACGGTGCATGCATGAAATGAAATTGCCAAGAAAATTGGCCGGCGGCTTATATCACTCCTTTACCTAACTCTTTCCTCCTCACCTCCACGCGGCCTTTTCTACATTCTCTTCAATTTTTTTCGTATATTAATGCTATGGTACCATATTATAAGTATAACAGAAACATAATTAAATTAATTAAGATGAACCCATTTTAATTCCACTCTTAAATTATTAACACATGAAAGTTTTTTAAAATTTTCTTCTTCATATTCAAACCTTTATTTTAATGTTGACTTAGCTTATACAAACAACCTCCCTCCATCTCTTTCTAACTTGTCATCCACGCTCCCTCTCCAGCCGTCACGCGTTGGGTTATTTCATTGCATGATTTCTTTTCTTCACTTTCTTCTCTCTTACTTGGCTCTCTCTGTCTCTATATATATCTGCCACCCAAACCCACCATTAACCCATCAAACAAAACATTCAAACATTCCAAACAATTAAAACCCAGATTCCAAAAACTCTTCTTCTTGTCTCATTTTCTGCATTTTTAACAAATCCATGGCTCGTTTTACTTCTCTGGTTATGATGATCGTCTTGGTGATCTCTGCTTCATTTCTGCCGCTAATGGAAAGCAGGAAGTTACTAAACACAGGGGATATTCAACAAATTAGCAATATTAAAAATGTTCCTTCTTTGTTCACAAGCTTGTTTCTTAATGCCCTTCCTAAGGGCAAAGTGCCAGCTTCTGCCCCTAGCAAGAAAGGTCACGCCACCCTCGATAATGAGAAGCTCTTTGCTCGGCATCTTGCCGGCATTGATCGGATTCTTCAGTCAGTTCCAAGCCCTGGCGCCGGCCATTGATTATATTTAGCTTTTTCTTCACAATCTCTCCCCTTAGTTTTCCACGATACATACCCTTCTTTTTTCTTTGAAGTTTGAATTTTCGGTCTGCAATTTTGACTATTTTTTTTCTTTCTCTTTGATTCTTTCTGATTAGATATTTAGTACTGTAAACATAGAAAGTGTATAGTCTGTCAGCAAGGCAGGGTTTTATTTATTCTTTTCTTTTTATTGTATCCTCTTATTGGGATTATTTTGATACATCCCAATGAACAATGCCATTGTTTTAGAGTAATTAATATATGAAAGTTTCTCAATTCTTCTTAATTATTACTATTACTTAGTTCTCTTCACATTTTTGCTTGGAATTCGCTCTCGGCCTACTTATTCTTGTGATCGATATTCCAAAGGTTCCATAAACAAGCATAATAGGATTTTGATCATAAAATAATAAGTAGCAAGTCACCCATAATTATTTAATGATTACATCATATAGTATGAGAGCCTATATATAAGAATTCTTTTTTCCCAAATCTTTTGGGATTAAGCTTGAAATTACTTAATGAAAGTGAGCTTTTCATGGTTTGTATAATAGTAAAATAAGAATTCTTTTTCCCATTTCTTTTGGGATTTGAGATGGATTACATTTCCAAGCATAAAGGTAGCCGACACTAATGTACAAACAAAGAATTTAAAAGTGAAGAGGAAAAATGTGAAAGGAAAGGTTTGCTTTATGAATCATGTAGATATAATGGCATGCCATTTGCCCCCTAATTTTGAGATCAATAACAAAAGTTGTACCAAAAAGAAGGAAATATTGGCTTTGAGACAAATACATCATAAAACCATTAATTGTCGGTTGCTTTTACCTTTGGACTTTGGAGCTTTGGTCCAAGAAAAGGGAATATATTCAATGAGATAATTTTCTTTCCTTCTTCATAATTTTCCACCTCAACTTGTTTCCTTGTTTAACTCTGTAAAAATCCCTCTGTAATTAATGACCACCAATAAGAGTTTCCTTATCAAGAACAAGAAATGAAACTGATATTCCTTGGAAAAAATATTCAACGGGTCAAAATCAATAATAAATGCACTACTTTGTGTGTGATATTTGAAATTCTTGTAGAATATTCTTTTATTCATTGCTGAGTTTAAGCTTCAGCCCTTCATGAAACATGATTTTATTATCCATGCATGAATTCAACCAAGCATGAAAATAACATTCCAGAACACTAGTAAAAAGGAAAGCCATCAAAATTGACTGGGAAAAGCATATATTAAATTAAGTCTCTGATTTGGATTCATAGATTCTATGAACAAGCTGCTTAAGTTGTGTGTCACGGCTAGATCTTCCCCTGACTTTCTGGGTAGAAACAGAGGAATGTTGACTAGTTTGAACTTTAAAACCCTAAAGTCTAACCTCTTGGAAAACTTGTTTATCACTCAAATTTTGGAAGCTACCACCTGACTTCTTCTACAGAAAAGTAGTCTAGGAGTCAATTAATGGAACTTAAAAAAGTGTTTAAATTACTTAAACTATCACTGCAAATTTATGTAACAGTGGGCAAAGTGAGAGTAACAGAGAGCTCTGTTTATAATTTTTCATAGCTGATATGCAAAAGTGAAAAAAAAAAAAAAAAAAAAAAAAAAAAAAACTTATTTGACAGAAATCAAATCAGCATGCACCAGATTGAAAGAGAAACCAAAAAATAAAAGTTGTTTCGTACACACGACAAGAAGCCACATAGATTACATGATATTATGTCCAACAGACAAAAAAGTTTGATATGAATAGGATCGTTAATTGGTACTACTACTGCTTATAACTTTTTATTGCTTTTGAGGTCATGTTAATAACTTATTGAAAGATAATTAGTCTTTTCTGAAATGATCTAAAGCTTAATCTCTATCATTAACCACTAAGATCATTACAAATATTGATTGCTCAATCATATACTTATATAAATTTCAGCACCCAAAAGACTAGCATGATTGCATTGCATATGAGAACATGTTCCGATTCGTAGCTAGGCCATTTTTTTTGTAAAGTGATTTAGAATACTCATACGTAAGTTAATTTTGTGTTTATAAAAGCTAAAGCATCCTGTCTGCCAACGATATTAGGAAAAAATTGCTAACGTAATTTAGGGTTTGTCGATATACCAACACAAAACTACACAAGGGCTCCACAAAACCATAAGTCACCTGCAAAAACAGGGAACACTTGAAAGCAAATCGTTTTGCATATGTTTGTGGTTCAATCAACCATCAATATATAATAATATATGTTCGAATCTTTATCTGTTTGACAACAACGATTGGCAAGAAACATGCCCATGCATGCATTAACAGTTGATTTTTGACTTTGGTGTTTTGTTTCTTTAATCTTCAACATTTTTTTTTATATAAATTTCTTCAATTTTTTTGGTACATAAGAAGCCCATCGATCATGGTTTATATTCTTAGACTAGCTATAAGGAGCCCATAACATCATGTTCCAACAAGAGAATAAGATCGAGAGTGGATTAGCCAAAATTAATTGAATCTGACAATTTTGAGCAAATTTGTAAAAAATCATCACACTTGTTACCTTCTCGAAAAATATGCCCAATACCCTTCACTCAACCTTGTCCTTTTTGATATGAACACAATCTCTGTTTTATATGACGGCAAGGTAACCTTAATCTATGGCAATTTTCTTTTCTTTTAGCCAATTAAACACTACTTCAATTAGACTTAAGTGAAGCGCATGTGATGATAATTTAAAATAAGTGTAATGTCAAAGGTAAAGATCTGATCTGCAATGTGAATAACCCTCTTAGTAATAGTACTATCACTCTAGAGTCAAGGGCACCATGTGAGCAGCCTACCCAAAAGATCCTCGACGGTTTGACTATATAGGCCTTTGGGTTTGGACCACGTCCACGCGTGTCCTTTTCTTCACCTAAATTTGCACTTGTGTTTTCGTTAATTAATTAGCTTAATTAGGTTAATGAATTTGCACGAGAGATCAGGGCAAGGCATTTTTCCAAAATGTCGGGAGGTTTTCATTTTCTGGTTCAATTTTGCCCATTTATTGATACAAATTGGAACCAAAATTAAGACGGACGGAGAAAAATTCCCAAGGAAAGAAGTGGATGGAAGAGACATGCTTGACACGTCTTCTTGCATTAAATTAAAAATCTCTAGTCCCAAAATCGTTGGGTTTGGGTCGGTTTTCCTAACCTTGGCTTAATTCTAGTTGACAAATTATATATGACAACAACACTTGGGGACTGTGGGCGATCTTTCTATGAATGAATCACGTTGTTTGAACAAATTAAGGGCCCAAAAACATGAAAAGGAAAGCTTGGGTCTATATCCATCCATCACATATGGTATGGGCACATCCCTTTTTGTATCATGAGCCGTCGTTTGCTAGAAAACCGAAGCCGAACATTTGGTCAAATAAAATCTGCTTAATTTCGGCAGCCCATATATTTTTCCTATAGATTCATGAACCACGAGATGTTGCTTTCTAGTATATATATATCTGTACAAGGGAGTGCTTAATAATTAAGTTCTGCAATCATGGTGCAGCTTAATTAATCCTAATTAACTAAACTCGGATACATCATAAATGTGGGAAAATCTTGTTTAAGAACAGTTGACTTTCTGGTTTGCTCACTCATTAATGTAGTTGACTTTAGCTGTAACAAAATATTTGCAAACGCGCGCAGCTGCCCTATTGCCTCTACCCACCAACATCCTCTGCAAAAAAACAGAGTCGTACATGCTTGCTCCTGACCCATATTGCGTTGCCAATTGGTAAATCAACATTCCAAAAAGAACACACAAAGAAGCATGGAGAGTTGTAAATGATCATCATAATAACGATAATGAATTCTCTCATTTCTGACACTTACACGGACTTTCTAGGAAACTTCAGAACAGAAAACAGAACAAAATGATATACTACTAAAATTTAAATTAGAATACTATGCTAATTACGTACGTCTTGATGAAACCTTCTGTAACTCATTCTCAAATCTCAAACAGATGTATATAGTAGGATTTGATTCCAATGATGAAAGTGAAAATAATATGATACAGATCAGTATTCTTATAGTAGCAAGGGAAAAAAAAAAATTGGGCTAAGATAATCTTCTACCTTAATTTTCTATACTTTAGGTCTCTAAACAAATAGTACTATATATGGTACGAAGAAATTTAACAAGAAACTGACGACAAAGTGTAAGGTTTTAAGTGCTATCGATGGCCAACTCCGGGGCTGGGCACAGAAGTTAAGCTTAGGAAATCGAGTTTTCTCATCAAGAGATGTCTGGTGGGTGCACCATGGCCCCTGTGGCTTGGACCGGAAGGCGTTATTCGACCCTTCATCAGAGCATCAAAAGTTTGATCATGAGATTGCTGCGGCAGATTAACATTATTATCAACTGCTGCTGGGATGTTACCTTGGCTTGGGGTCGAATTCAGATGGATTCGTATTGCAGAAACAGTAGTTGTTGGCATCAACATGGGAAATATCATGATGAAACTGATTATCAAGAAAAGTGAATAACTGAAAGCAGCAGCAGCAGCCATGATTTTTTTTTCTTTCAAAAAGCTGATGATAAATTGGGATTGTGAACAATGTGTGAAGGCTTTTGATTTATAAGGGGCCAATACACTTTGAAAAGACCGAATTCTTAACATTCATTTCAAATCGTTTCACCAGTACATAAAGGGAGAAAATGATAAAAAATAGGGTGGGGGCTGGGGCCTAGGACTAGTGAGGGCCTATAGGAAAAGGAAGGATATGAAATTTAAGTCATCGTATGAGTGAGTGCTATGCTTTGGCTTACCCAATTTCCATGACCCACGCCGCTTATTTAGTGGTTCATAATATCAACAAACTTCATAAAGGCAAAATTGGCAAGTATTCAATCGGCTTAATGTCCAAAATCCACCTGAAGTGTCACAAGAAAGACACTTTGTCCCCTATTTTTTTTTCCAATTTTACCCCCTGAAGTATGAAATAAGGACACTTTGCTCACTGCCGTAACTGAATTTAGTCATGTGCATGCACGTGACTAACGGGTCTGTTAACTCGAGGTTTTTTTGCTGACGTGGAATTTCGATGTCAGCCAAAATATGAGCTACACCTGGATTTTTATCGATTTTTCTAAAGGGTAAAAAAAGTTGACGTGGGGCCCGATTTTAACTAGCGTGGAAATTCCACGTCAGCAGACAACCTCGAATTAACATACACATTAGTCACATGCACTCACGTGACTAAATTATGTTACAACAGGAGGCAAAATGTTCTTATTTCATACTTCAGGGAGCAAAGTTGGATAAAAAAAGATTAGGGGGCAATAAGCCGTATTCAATCACATATATACTCTAATCCAGCATCAATATATTTACATTATTACTATAGCAAGAGATGTATAATCTGCCTTACAAATTACAAATTTAAGTACTTAATTTGAGGGGTTTTTTATTATACAAATTCTACGAACTTTAGCTACGGAATGAATGAAGGTGAATTGCTACAAATCACGTTTGTAGAGGTAGACCCTGTTTTGTAGCAGTAGTATAGTATGACAGTTTTGGCAGTACTGTGTGGATACTTAATGTATAATTAACCAGAACAATAACATAAGATTAAGGTGATTGATTTGCGTCTCAAATCTCAAATTAGTTTTTTTTTTTGGCCAAATCTCAAATTAGTTCATTTGGGACTATTATACCTTAGATATAATATATTTTTTATCAATCATGGGGAAATCATCAAAGACAAGAAAAACAAACGAAGGGGAAGATATTGTTAGAGAGTTCATTGGTCAATTAATGCATTGTCGCATAAACTGAAAACATGCTTTGTCCTAGAAACAGACTTCTTTAGGCAGCTCTTATGGGCATCATATATCTTCAGAGAATTAAAAACTATAATCTGTTATCCGTCGGCTGATGCATCGAATCCATCTATAAGTCTCTTGACGAGACTAATTTAATTAATTTGCCCTTTCGAGAAAGAATTAATATACCATATACTATATTATTAATTAAATAAAATCCGCTGACTTTCATCTAAATATTTCTCCTAACTGCCCTCAATATTATATATGGAATTAGATACATGAATAATGATCACTTGATAAGATCAGTAAACCTTGAACAAAAATTAAACAGAGAAATTATGCCTAATTAAGTAGGGTAGCTAGCTAGAGCTAGAGTTGATATATTTGGAGCTGCCCACCATTGATGTGAGAAGCATGTGCTTAATAATTACAAGTAAAGTTTCGTACAATATATATTCTTTATAGTGAAGCAAATTAAAAATTAAATATATGACTTGTCATTATCTTTGAAAATGGCCGGTTAGGCCATTGAAGAAAAAGATTGGTATATAGAAAATGAAGGGAAAGATCATGGTAGTGACTAATTAGATTTGACTTTTGAATGCATAAGATCTTATTTTTGTGACCTTTGCATAAAATGAAATGATGATAGCTTTTGAAAATTTTTGGAAAGATATAAAGTATAAACTACTAAAAAGCTGCTCTGGAAAAAAAAAAGAAAAAAGAAAGAGATGGATGCCTGATCGATGCTGGCACGTCGCCGACGTGCTGCATGGTTAGGTGTGTGTAAAATTGATTGATAAAGATGTTCTTCAAAGGTCCAATTGACATTGATTACGGGCTAAATTCAACATTCTTTTTCCATTTTTCGGATTCTATATATATGCAATATATTTGATAAAAAGAAAATTCGCCCAATGGAAGAAAGAAAGATATCATCCACAAGAAATGAAAAGAAGAGTTTAGTCGAAAAAGAGAAAGATATTGATCAAAGCTCACCCTTTTGGAAAGTTAACAACGGTAATGCTCAAAAAGATGTTGAAAATCTAAGTCTTTACATGTCTATCCAATGTCTAATCATTGCATATGTATGTATGTATGCTTTTTCTTTTGCAATATTCTTTTGGTAGGGACAATTTTCATTTTAGCCCACATTCAACGTGTAATATATATAGCACTATATATATTTTATATACAGCCATCAAAAACATTGGGAAATAAATATTGTGGTTGATGGAGAGCAGGGCCTTCCCACCCAATTCCCAACCCGACCCTTATACGATCTCTTGGCTACAATTCTAGCTAGCTACCTCTATATAAATTTCACTATAGTGGAGATTCCCATGAATGTGGTAGTTAGTCAAGTGATCGATGGGAGTGCACCAAGGAAATACTTGTTTTTCAACTTTTTTTTTTAATTTGGTTTTTTTTTCTTTCTTTTTTTTGCTAAGGTAAAGAAAAAAATTCCTTAATGCCAATCCATATCCCCCCACACACAAAATTTGGACCCTTATAAAAGATTGAAGTACTAAAGATTTGAAAGGTGATCTATCTAACTAACACATTGGTCGTTCTTGCTTTAAAGTACCATATGTACTCGTAACTTTCATCATGATTTATGATCAAAACCTAGTACGATATATAGTGCTTTAGTCACTACATATGCTTAATTTGCAATCTTGCCAAAACTGAATCAATGGGTTCAAAGACCATCCAGACCCAATACACGATTTTTCCTTTTAACTAAAAGGGGGCCCAAATTACTGAAATTATAAGTTCACCCTCACTTCTTGGTTTCAATATATATACCATAACAAGAGCACTTTTCAACAACTGGCCTATTAGCTCAGTTGGTTAGAGCGTCGTGCTAATAACGCGAAGGTCGCAGGTTCGAAACCTGCATGGGCCAAATAATCCTTTTTTTTTTTTCTTTTTTCTCGACTTTGATATTTGTCTTTCTTTTTTATTTCAGTTTAAGTCCATCAAATTTTCTGCAGCTAATTGAAGCTAACGTACTTCTTTTATTTTATTCTCAAACATTTTTAACAATCTAACATGTATAGTCACTTTAATTTGAATTTGAACAGATTAAGTCCAATTCAAATAAGTCTGCAAAATCTGGTATGATGAAAGGAAAGATAAATAGCCATTGATTAAGCAAAATTAATGGAATGAATGTGAAGATTAATAAGGCACTGCATAAACCGGCGTGCGTATGGAGGCAGAGAACATCACATAAGAAACCCCACAGCAAAAAGATTATGGTCATGATCCACCCGCAAAGGAATTTGCAAAGGAGCTTCCAAAATTAACATTCTGCAAAAACAGCAACCTTTAAAATCAATTTATGTTTTAACTTTGTTAAATATGTTGCAAGTACAAGCCACATTCTTGTCCAAATATGAATTAGGAACTAATTATTTTCCATTTATAATTGCAATATTTATCCATTTCAATGCCAAGCCAAAGATAAGAGGAAAAAAGGAGTGGCAGAAAGTTTCAATCATATGGGGTTGAACTGTAGTTGTAAAAGTTTGGAAACAAATTTTTTTCCTTCTGTCATGTCATTTTCTTTTTCTTGGCTGCAAAACAAATGGAATCTCTCTGTTTTGAATGTTGCGGTACAGGACAAACTATGGAATTTTCCATTCATTTCAATTTCTTAACCTATTTTCGTATTTCTAAGTGCTATTTTAGTTTTTTTTTTCAATAATGTAAGAAAATATTTGAAGCAAAGGACTCTATCTAATTCTAATTTTAAAGAAGTTTGTTGGTTCAAAAAAGGAATTGAAACACCTAAATTTTAGTATTTTTTTTCAATAATGTAAGAAAATACTATTTTAGTATTTCACCTAAATTTTTTTCCTACCATTTCAAAGGGAGTTCAATTTTAAGTGGGTTCATTTGAACCCACAACCCAGAGAGTGGCTACACCACTGTTTGTACATATGATAATTCACACTATCACAATTTAAGAGCTAATAAAAAAAAAGTATGTCAGATCATTTTTACAGAGTATATACTAATGAGTTACAAACTTACAATAAAAAAAATCAAAAATAAAAGAAATAAAATTTAAGGACTAAATCGAATAAAATAAAATGGCAAATTATACAATACACCGTCAGTGGAGTTTAGCAGACTACACAAGCGGGTCTTGAAGGGTGACATGTGTCCCTTACAGACTAGATTGAAATATTTAAAACTTAATTAATTCAAAAAATGGACATGAGTCAACTCCATAACCCGCTTGTGGAGTCTAAAATTTACACCGCCGGTGTATCATATAATCACCCAAATAAAATATCTAGAGATTAAATCGCATAAAATATACATATGTGAGGGCTTTCATGTAAAAAATAATTTTATTTGAAGGACCGTTCAGAAATGTCAAAGGGACTACATATAATGAATTTGAAATGTCCGAGGGCTATTTCATGAATAGTCTTTTTTATTTGACCATTGAGTGTGATAAATGTCAGACCTGAATTTGACAACTTGTCATTATACCTTGGGGTTTTCATTATATATAGGTATGGTATATAGATTTATATGAACTCTCAATATTAGAGAATTTTGCTAAATTTAGTTTCTAGTTGGTTGAAGTTTAAACGGGTATCTGCTTTGATCACAAACTATGATAATCTCTTTAACTTCAGTCATCTTTGAGAAAGTTAATAAACTGCCAGTGGAAACTCCAGGCGGTGGAGGGAAATAAAAAAAACAAATAAAAAAAACAAAAGGAGAGAATCAGGGGATTGTGATTTTTGCTGTTCTTAATATACTACGAGTAATTGAAGAAGTTGATGACCCAAAATGAAAAAAAGGGAAATTTAGGACATTTTTATTTACCTTTTTCTCTCCTCAAATCTCTCTCCTTGAATCTCTTTTTCTTTTATTTCCTGAAGAATACTTTCGAATTTTACGAAAATAAAAAAAGATGGTCGGTCCACCCATCGACGACGGTTCTAAGGTATATATTTAGTACTACTATTTTACGAAAATAAAAAAAGATGGTCGGTCCACCCACCGACTACTAGTAGTAGATTTCTCTATCCTATCCATCTTTATTGCCTCTGACGTGACGTGTTTTTACGTGATTTTTATTGTAGGGTTCCAAAGATTCCAAGAAGAAAGAAGAATCCACCGCCGATTCTAAGGTCGGTGATTTTCCTATTTAATACTATTTATTTAACCTATATTTAATATTTGGTCCTATTTAATATTTATTGCCTCTGACGTAACGTGTTTTATGATTTTTATTGTAGGGTTTGAAAGATTCAGAGAAAGAAGAACCCACCACTAAGGTTGTCGGAGATTTTCCTATTTAATATTTATTTAACCCATTTAATGTTTGGTTCTAAGGTGTTTTTATCTATTTGCTTTCATTCTTTATTCCTTCTTTATCTATTCTTTATTGCTTTCCCAAAGATAGGAAGAAGAAGAGCATACTTCTAAGGTCGGCGGCGGCGGACGAATCTGGAAACCTCGGCCGCAGGAAGCAGTATGTTTTTTCCTCTTTTTCCTCAGATCTTCATTTCTTAGTCAGTCTAGGGTTAGCTAGACACAACGATCTTTTCCTCCTCTAATGAATTCATCGGATCGATACAATACGTATCATATAATTAGAATTATTGATGTTAATTATTAGTAGTACTATAGCAAAAAAAGAGAAAAAAAAAGTAAGATTGAGAGCTTATGCTCTAGAGAAGAACACGCTTCTTATGTTACTATCAGAGAAATGTAACTGATTGAGCACAGTCCCTTTAATTTTGTTTCCCTTTTTCAGACGTAATATAGCATAAGCAATAGAGAAAAGTGGGGTTTAATTCTTCTTTCTCTGTTTTTTCTGAAAATGAGAGATCAGTAGTGAAATTATAAAAGGCAAAAAAATATATATGTGTAAGAAAGAGATAAAGTAAGGGGAGACTTGGAAGAAGGAGAACCAATTATGATTCTTTTGGTTGTAATTTGTGATTGAAAAGATATAACACAATTAGTCTTAATTAATTTTCTCTTCTGTCTGAATTCTGATCAATTCAATCGATTATTGGTAAAGTATGGGAAACAAGCCACATGATTGCCTCTGTTTTCTGTGTCCAAATACTCCAATAATCATAGAAACCGTAATCTCTGAGAGTCGTCGACCAATGTCGACAACATACGTAGCACAATGCAGAGTCGCACATGCATGCGCATATGTAAAACATTTTCATTCAAACCATTAACCATATATATATATATATATATATATATGTAGCTATTGACCTGCAGAAAATGAGAATCTAAGAGGGAAAAAGGAAAAGGAAAGCTTAATTTCCATGTGCAGTGCTTTGATATCACTGGACATCAGGATCTTTTATGCCCAAAATCCTTCACATCACATATACAGCCAAGCCAAGCCCTGTAGTTGCAACTAATTGTCATTAGTAGTTGCACGGTGTCTCCAAAACTGAGTTTCTCGTCTCATCACGAGTCATTAACCCCATTAGTTTATTGTTGAGATTTTCCTATTTAATATTTATTTAACTTGTTTAATGTTTGGTTCTAAGGTGTTTTTATCTATTTTCTTTTAACCTGCTTTCATTCTTTATTCCTTCTTTATTGTTTTCCCTAATATAGGAAGAAGAAGAGCATACTTCTAAGGTCGGCGGCAGTGGAGGGCTCTGGAAACCTCGACCACAGGAAGCGGTATGTTTTTTCCTCTTTTTCCTCAAATCTTCATTTCTTAGTCAGTCTAGGGTGACCTTGATTCCATGATCAGCCATTAGATTTGACAATAATTTGCTTTAAAATTTCTATTGGATTTTCCCATTAACAATGACATGAGCTTCTTTATTTTCTAATATATTTTTCTTATCTTCCTAGGTTTCCTACCAATACAGGAAGTATAAACCCCTGTAATATCCACCTCCCCAACTACCCTGCAAAGGTGGGCATTCCCACTCCCGTGTTCCACACGGAATTGATCCCCACAGTGATCAAGCTATCATTGAAGAACCACGACTTTTCTTGGATAGAATTCGGCCGTTGGTGACCCGTCGGTCACAAGATGCCCTTAAGCAGCTAAGTGAAATGGTAGAGAAAGAAAAGAAAATGAAAGATGAGGCAGCAACAGAAAAGGAAATAAGTGTTGAAAATAAAATGGCAAGTGGAAGCAAAGAAGGAGAAGTAGCTGAAAAGAAAATGAAAGAGCCAGATGAAAAGGAAGTGAGCCATCCATCTGATGTCTTTGTTGCATGGAAGAATGTTTCATTTCCTTTTCTTTCTTCTTTTTTTTTTTCTTTTTCTTGGGGTATTTTCACAGTATAAAGTATAGGAACCCTTTCTAAGTCTATATGTAGGTTTTATTGGTTCAAATGAGATCTGTTGTTGGTTTGCACAGGGTTCTGTTTCTGCAATAAGCGTATCGGTCATTCTTTTAGCAGGGGTAAACATGCCAAAGCTTTTAAGACAACCGATTCAATTGCATAGGTAAAAAGAATGTTTTTTCATGTTAAATATTATGGCATTAACTAGTTATTAACTGGAGTTTCCACTGGCAGTTTATTAACTTTCTCAAAGATGACTGAAGTTAAAGAGATTATCGTTGTTTGTGATCAAAGCGGATATCCGTTTAAACTTCAACCAACTAGAAACTAAATCTAGCAAAATTCTCTAATATTCAGAGTTCATATAAATCTATATACACATACCTATATATAATGAAAACCCCAAGGTATAAGGCCTATAATTAATGATCAAGTCATAAGGCCATGACAAGTTGCCAAATTCATGTTTGACACTTATCACACTCAATGGTCGAATAAAAAGGACTATTCATGAAATAGCCCTCGGACATTTCAAATTCATTATATGTAGTCCCTTGACATTTCTGAACGGTCTTTCAAATAAATTTATTTTTTACATGAAAGCCCTCAGATATTTATATTTTATGCGATTTAATTTCTAGATATTTTATTTTATTCGATTTAGTCCTTAAATTTTATTTTTATTTTTCATTTTTTATTTTAACTCATTAATACTCCGTAAAAATGAACTGACATATTTTTTTTATTAGTTCTTAAATTGTGATAGTGAGAATTATGATATGTACAAACAGTGGCGTAGCCACTTTTTGGGTTGTGAGTTCAAATGAACCCACTTAAAATTGAACTCCCTTTAAAAACACAATATACCCTGTAATTTTTAGGCATCTTTTGGACTTTAATTCAAAAATCCACCTTTCATATAATAACTATATAATAATAATGCTGATAGGAATGAACACGATAATGTGTTATTACTATTGGAAAATTACAATATAATATATTGAGATAGATTTTCTTTTGCTTTTTGAAAATCTAGATTTTGGTTCGTGAGTCGAGTGACAAACAAAAACCAAAACAACCATGTTATGATATTTCATGACCTATATATAAATTTTCTATAGTAACCTAATTAGCCATTATCATTACCAAAAACCTTCTCTTTTTGAAGTAATAAAACATTGCTCATTTAACACAACCCTCTCCCATAATCATAGCTTTTTCTTAAATCCCAATAAAATCTCAAATTTGGGGACTTACCCTTTATAGAGGGTTTGTTTTAAAAGGGGGCTAAACCTTGGACTAAAATCGTGCCTAAATTTAAGGAGTTTATTTGACATGGCAAAATTCTATTGGTTGGTCCTATGGATGACGTGGTGGTTCCGTCCCACCTAATAATTTCTCTGTTTTTGGTGTTTATTTGAAGTTGTCCATGTTTGTTTGTCCAATTAATTGCATCATAATTCATAATTATGCCTTCCCTTTTCAAGAAACTTTACGAGAGGACTATTATAATTCATGGCAATTTGACAACAATCAATGCCTTAATCAATGGCATGGTAACCATATATATATATATATATATGCATGTCTGCATTTGTCTTGGCTGTTTAAATTTTAGCATAAAACAGTGTGGAAATTTAACATACATATGATAATTGATATTTACCTAATAATCTCTCCTTAACTAGGCATAAGTTTTTGAAAGTTGACTCTTCCAAACTCCAATATGACCTTTTGAAGAAAAAAGTTTGGTTGTATTACATAACAATAGAATGTGGGTTAAAAAAAAGAATGTGGGTTGAAAAATGAAGTGAGTAAAATAAAGTAATTACTTCTTAAAGTTCTGTAAAGTAATTAATTTAGAGGGTATATTATGTTTTTAGTTAATCCTAAAATTACAGTTTTACTTTCATAAAGTTTTACTTCTTCATAAAGAATGTGTGTTGAGTAAAACAATGATCCTAAAACTTTTATATGGAGTGTCGAACTTTCTTCATAAATCTTTCGCATGTCCACCACTGCATTGCTTTTGCTTCTCGGTGAATCCAAGAAAAAGCTTTCAACAACGATAAAAAAGTGGCTGATTCGAAGATCATCAGCACACACCCTTTGATCAGAAAGAAAAACCATTCTGACAAGACAAACTGTTTTCAATCTATTGATTAAGTGTTTTTATATGATGATGCATTGATGCAATTTACTTAATACTAACATTGCAAAACAAATCACCAAGCATATTCCTAGCATAATATCATCTCTCAAGTATTAACAATCAATAGTAACAAAGAGTAAATTAAATCAAAGGAAAATTTTAATTCCATGATGATGATGTGTATATATATTTGTAGCTAAATTTTTCCTTTGGAGGGTAAAACTGAAAGAAAGTGCTTAAAATGAGGCAAAATGGAAAATTAAGAAAGAATGGAGAAAAGAGGCGGAGCTTAAATACTCCCAAGTTTTTCTCTCTTCTTTTTCTTTTTCTGTCTATCACCGCCTTTCTCTCTTTTTCGCGCTTTTTTTTCCTTTCTCTCCCTGAATCTCTCTCCTCTAGAATCTCGCGACGAAAAGCCAGAAAATGACGGGTCCCCCCACCGACGATGATGGTTCTAAGGTGTATTAATATTTTAGTATTTTACTAGTTGCTTTCTCTTTCCATATTTCTTTGTTGGTTTCCCGCTGACTGACGTGTTTTATGTGATTTCTATTCTAGAGTTTGAATGATTCAAAGAAGAAAGAAGAGCCCTCAAAAGACCCCACCACCGACGGTTCTAAGGTTGTCAGTGATTTTCACTATTTAATATTTGCTTTCCATATTTGCTTTCATATTTAACCTATTTTATTTAATATTTACTTTATCGTTTTCCCTCAAATTTAGGATTATTTAATAATTGCTTTATTCATTTCCCTCAAATCTAGGGTGAAGAAGACCACGATACTTCTAAGGTAAGCGGAGGGCTCTGAAAACCTCGACCGCAGGAAGAAGTCTGTTTTTCCCTCAAATCTTCTTTATTGCTTAGTCAGTTAGGGATAGTGGAAGTCTATAATCAGCTCAATATATCGTAATAGCTATAACCCAAGCCTTTAGCTAGTTATTGACTGGAGTTTCCACTGGCAGTTTATTAACTTTCTCAAAAATGACTGAAGTTAAAGAGATTATCATAGTTTGTGATCAAAGCAGATATCCGTTTAAACTTCAACCAACTAGAAACTAAATTTAGAAAAATTCTCTAATATTGAGAGTTCATATAAATCTATATACCCATACCTATATATAATGAAAACCCCAAGGTATAATGACAAGTTGCCAAATTCAGGTCTGACATTTATCACACTCAATGGTCAAATAAAAAAAATACTATTCATGAAATAGCCCTTGGACATTTCAAATTCATTATATGTAGTCCCTTTGACATTTCTGAACGGTCCTTCAAATAAAATTATTTTTTACATGAAAGCCCTCACATATGTATATTTTATGCGATTTAATCTCTAGAAATTTTATTTTATACGATTTAGTCCTTAAATTTTATTTCTTTTATTTTTGATTTTTTTATTGTAAGTTTGTAACTCATTAGTATATACTCTGTAAAAATGATCTGACATATTTTTTTTATTAGTTCTTAAATTGTGATAGTGTGAATTATCATATGTACAAACAGTGGTGTAGCCACTCTTTGGGTTGTGGGTTCAAATGAACCCACTTAAAATTGAACTCCCTTTGAAATGGTAGGAAAAAAAATTAGGTGAAATAAGAAATTGACCCTACTAAAAAAAATTGATTTGGGGTTAATATGTATAGTAGATAATTTTATGGGGTCAATAAAAATATTAAAATTTTTTATAATAACTTTTACATATTTACTTTTATACTATTTTGGTTTCACCAAAATTATAAACTACTCTCTTTGTTCCTTTTTAATTGTACATGTTCATACCCCTTATTCCTTCTTAATTTTTCCCTTATTTTTTTTTACTAATTATTCCTTCTTAATTTTTCCCTTATTTTTTTTTCTAAATATACCCTTCTATCAAAGGTGAACTCAGTTTCTAGAATTGTAAATATGTCTTAATAAACTTATTGTCTCGAAAATTAATACACCCCTTGTTCCTTTTGGAATTAAAAAATTGTGTTGAGATAGTTATGTCTCAAACGTTAAAATCGTATTCATATATTTATGTTATAAATGTCACTTTGCACCCTAAAGTTTATATGGACTATCACTTTGCACCCTCATTTTTAATTTGATCAAAGTCAAAACACATCTAAAGTTTTATTTTTATGACACGTTGCACCCTTTGTTACGGTAGGAAAAACGGTTCCATCACGTTGTTTAACGTGGCATGCCACGTGTACAAAAAATGACATGTGACATGCCACGTGTACAAAAATTGACACGTGACATGCCACATCGGATGCTGTAACAGAGTCGTTTGTCCTATCATGACGAAGGGTGCAATGTGGGGAAAAAAAACTATCTGTTTTTTTTTTGTAGTTTTCTTGGGTTCAAAAATTCCTTAATGCCAATTCATCCCCCCACACACAAAATTTTGGACCCTTAATAGCATAGTTATCAGAACCGGACCGGAGATTGACATGGTGGAGGTCTTGGGTCAACGGGTCAATGGGTCAATTGCTGGTTTAATATTTAATATATTTTTTATTTTTTATATACATTAGATACTTATATTATTAAATAATATTTATTTTTATAAAATTAACACAAGTTAATACTTGATCTAGTGGTTAAAGAGTTTATTTTCATACACAATGTCAAGGTTCAAATCCTAACAATCACGGTCCAGTCCGTTTCTGATAACTATGCTTAATAGCTTGAACTACCAGTTAGGCGGTCCGGTCCGATTCTAATAACTATGCTTAATAGCTTGACCTACCAGTTAGGCCTAGATACGGCGACGTGACTCAAGATTTGAAAGGTGATCTAGCTAACACATTGGTCGTTCTTGCTGTAAAGTACCGTAAGTACTCATAACTTTCATGAATTATGATCAAAACCTAGTACAATATAGTGCTTTAGTCACTACATCTGTTTGTTTTTTTTTTTTTTTTTTAAAAAAAGGTCACTACATCTGCTTAATTTGCAAGTTGCCAAAACTGAATCAAAGGGCCCAAACTATTGAATTGGTATTTGACATTGGGTCAAGACCATCAGACCCAACATACGATTTTTCCTTTTGATTAAAAGGAGACCCAAATAACTGAACTTATAAGTTCACCCTCACTTCTTGGTTTCTAAGAATAATATAATAAAACGTGCAAACTAATCAACAAATGGCCTATTAGCTCAGTTGGTTAGAGCGTCGTGCTAATAACGCGAAGGTCGCAGGTTCGAAACCTGCATGGGCCAAATTTATCTTTTTCCCTTTTTCGACTTTGATATTTGTCTCTCTTTTTTATTTCAGTAAGTCAAAATTTGTTTGTCTCTCTTTTTTATTTCAGCAAGTCAATCAAATTTTCAAAATTTGTTATGATGAAAGGAAATGAAGAATAAAGATAGAATAGCCATTGATTAAGCAAAATCAATGGAATGGGTGTGAAGATCAATAAGGCACTGCATAAGCCGGCGTGCGTATGGAGGCAGAGAACATCACATAAGAAACCCCACAGCAAAAGATTATGGTCATGATCCACCCACATAGGAACTTGCAAAGGAGCTTCCAGTGAACATTCTGCAAAAACACAGCAACAACCTTTAAAATTACTTTAACTCAATTAAACAGTGCATAATTTGATAAGAAAATGGTGAAGAAATCTTGCCCTGATATCATCTGCTATCCCAATTCCTACTAAAGAACCAACAAAAACATGAACACTCGAAACCGGTAACTTAGCCTTGGAAACTATGATCATCGTTGCCACTGTTGACAATTGGGATGCCCAACCTCTGGAGTTGCTTATGTATGTAAGCTTGCCACTGAGACTTTGAGTCAGCCTCCATCCACATAGCATAAATCCCATTGCAGCAACAAGTCCTCCAATTCCTCTAAACCACCACTTTATTTGTAAATGCCCCTGAGATTAACATGTTGTTATCATTGATTAGATGTATGTAACAAATTATGTTGCAGATTTGCAGTAACTCACCACATCTTCCCCATTTCTGGAATATTTCGATCTGTGCTTGAAGATATCAAGAATTGCTACATATGGATTCACAATAGCAGCTATCTCAGTAGCAGATTGAATAAGCCTGCATGTATAAGGCCAAATTTTGTTATGCTAAGGGTATTCAACAAGTATGTATAAGTGGGAATTATGATAAAGGTGATTTTGGTTTAGTTGAAGAGTAAAGTAAACCTACGCAAAGTAAAAGTTGAGGAAAGCTGAAGCAGTCTTCAACCTCATCATATTTTTCTGCTAACGCGTGTCGAATGAGAGTTCTTCTGTCATACTCAAGGACCTAATTAATACCATTGCAATTCAGGCAAAAATAAGCATTTCTTCATTTCTTGCTAAGGAAGATATGGAATTGTGTATTTATTCAAACCAAGTTAGAACAGTACCCTGACTTACAGGGAAAAATGTTGACTTTGTTTTATTTTGGATGAACTTAATGGCATTTGCAATTGGTGTTGCTTTTTCTATCCTCTGAAAGTTCCTTGTTTGTACCAATCTGTTTGGTGTAGACTTGAGCAGCTCTTTGAATGGAGCAGTAGAGTTATTAGCACTACACTGATCAGAAACCGGCGAGGCAAAACTTCTCTCCTCCTCTTCATAGACTGTATCAAGAACTCTCGACTGCATAAAATCTTTCAGCATATCATCAACATCATCATCCACTTTTGCAACACTAGGTTGGCCTTGAGTTTCTTGACTTTCTACAGATTTATGCTTCATTGATGTGCTAATTTCCTTGGAATTTCTATAATCTTTGATGGTAGCAAAGTTTTTCATTGCTAATGGAACAACTACAACCTGTGGGAAAAACCCAATCAGGGTATTAAAAATGAAGGATTAGTAACAAACAAGAGAAACTATATAGACTAATGTGAAACAAAATTAATGCAGTATTTACCAAAGTTAATAGTGATCCAATCAAGGCAGACCCTGCAACAGCAATTATAACTGTCAATCTATTAACATCCACATAGTTTCCTATAACCTGCCACCCAAAAGATAAACATGTACTGCTGGTAACTAATTAAGAAGGTTATATTGATTAATACTATACATTTTGATTTGAATAATGAGATTAAGCACAATATGAGAAACCTGAGATATGATGATGAAGCAAAGTAATCCTGCAGAGATTCCATAGTCAATAGGGAGGAAAATAAGGATCCTTTTCTCTGCATTTCCGCGACGAAGTACAGAACTCTTCAAGACAGCAAAGAGAAAACATGCACATATACAGGCAACAGTAGGGGCAAAAGTCCATTCAAGGAAGATTCAAAGCAGTCCTCCACCTTTAAAATTGTGATTCTCATTCTGCATTAATTATGCTGTCACTTAGAACTCAAGGATTGAACTAATGTTCCAATTCCACACAAGTAAATAAAATTCAGTTTCAGATTAAAATTTCTTTCCCAAATCTTTTTTATACACTATATTTTATTTCACCTTGTTCCATAGTGGTAAGTAGTCAAAACCTTCTGCAACTAGCACAGTTCCTAATATAGCACCCTGTATTGATTGCTGAGATGAGACAGGTAACTCTAAATATGTTGCAATTGCAAGCCACATTGCTGTCCAAGTATGAAATGAGAACTGATTATTTTCCATTTATATTTATCCATTTCAATGCCAACCCAATTATAAGAGGAAAAAAATGAGTGGCAGAAAGTTTCAATCATATGGGGTTGGAACTGTAGTTGTAAAAGTTTGGAAACAATAAATTTTTTTCCTTCTGTCATGTCATTTTCTTTTTCTTGGCAGCAAAACAAATCTATATACGAAATTGGGTAATAAAAGTAATCAAATTGAGAGCTTGAGAGACAGTGTTATAAAGTACTTGCTGTGAGGACAACAACTACCATACTCCACATCAAGAAACCTTCATTGGGTTGACTTTCTTTGAGGAACTGCATTATTGAAAAAGAAACTGCATCAGTTCTTTAAAAGAAAAAAAGAAAAGAACAAACCCACTAAACATTGATCAAAATTATAAGAAATCTTTGCATTGGGTGGAACTTCTTTTGGTAAAAGTAGAAGAAAGCAAAATTAGGGTTCGGAAAATGACATGTTTTCTTTCTTTTTTTCTTTTTTTTTTTAAATTTAATTTCATACATCAGAAAACAAAGCATTAACAGTAGTACTGTTGCTTGCAGAAGCCGCTCCAGGAACATATAAGGCACAAGCCATGATTGAAGCCTTCAAAAGGATTAAAGCCCCTGACCCTACTGATGTTGAGAACTGCCATTAAAATTCAACAAAAGAGAAATAAAAAAAATCATTTTCAGATGTGTCATAAGAAAAACATGTTCTTTTACTGTAATTAGATAATCTCTGTTTTGGACCTTCTTAATGTGTTCAATTCAACGTTCAAAATCATCATCATCATCATCATCATTTTCCGTATATTCCTTGGCTTGCAAGAAAGATTAAAAAATATAAGTAAATGGAAATTAAGAAATTAAGGGACAAACAAACCGGGGCTGGAAGATTGTTGGCACCAACTGAAAACGCAAGTGCAAAAGTGGCAAAACCTCCGATTATTGGTATCCATTCATAAGTTTCCTTCCACTTGCCAACAACTCTGCTCGCCAACTCAACACCAATTTTCTCATTTTTTGAAGCCAGCATTATTAATTATTAATTATTCTCCCAACGGATAGCTCTTATCCCAAAAAAAAAAACCAAATTTTTTGTTTTGAAGAAATTAAGATTTTATGGTCCAAATTTACATTGATGATCGATTATTTCCCCAAGGGACCAGATAGGTTTTGTTTGTCTTCTCCCTTTTCTCTTCTTTTGTTGTCTTTTTTCTTTTTTGTTCATTGGGTGCATTTAAAAAAAAAAAAGAGTTGTATTCCACGTATTATTTCTTGTTTATTGGAAAATCCATCCGATGTTTGAAGCTTAAGCCTCGATGACAACAAATAAAAGACAGCTCAAAAGCTTCCTATTTGCCCCATATAAATTTATAAGAGGAAACCAAAAAAAAAAAAAGAATGTGACAAAACAAGCAACATTTTAACATAAACTACAAAAAGAGACAACATTTTTTACAAGAAAAAAATAATGTCATTATAATAAGCTGGTTTTTCTTTTCTTTTAAATAAAGCAAATGATTGATTATTATTAATGAAATATAAAATGTATGTGACATGGTGGATATTACCGTGACCAAATTATACCATGTGGGTTTTATTTCAAAAATGGTGGGTCCAATTAATTAATTTAATATATCTTTGGGCAGTAGTGCCCCTGACAGAGGCTAGCTAGCACTTAGAATCAAAGATTATACATGGAATATGCTAAACTTATATATATGAAGTTTCCGAGTCATGAGGAAGGCATTATTCAAGAAAAACAAGTTTTTTTTATTAATTGATGAAAAATATGGAGACAAAGAGGGCATTGGGAAATTTTAGTAATTTTAAGTTTTGGGAAATTAGCTTCAAATATATATAGGTACAAGTTTTTGAAGGCACATGTCCTACTTTCTGTCTATGCCCTTAATGGAAGTGGGTCACCCCCACATGTATACACAATAGTACATTGAACCAAACATGAAAATATTTTTCCTTTTTTTTTTAGATCAGGTATTTTTCCTTTTAGTACTTATAATAAAATAAAAATAAAAATCTATAGAGTATTAATTATTATATGTTCCTTGTTTTTTTGGCAAGAAATTATTATTGTATGTTCTATGTAAGTAGTATATATTAGCATAACTCTTTTTTTTTCTATTATTAATCATCTCTTGTGTGTAATCGTTGAAAACTATAACGTGTGTGCACATTGAAATTGTAGTGTGGGTGTGCACTGGTACAAAATAATTTTCATATATTTTGTTAAATAATATAATGAGCATAGATATTTACAGTATAATTCAAGGTATGTATTAAATTAGTAATTAGTATATATTTTATATATTTTATATGATAAAGACCCTAATTTGACTAGTTAAATGTAAAAAAATTAGCTAAAATCAAGATGTACTACTCGCCCTAATTCCATGAATGCCGACATAAAATGGTATTTTATTTTTGAATCTTTTTTTGGTGAAAAGGAACTGGATTAATAGTTTTGCCTCAGTCTCAATGGCATATTTTTTTTTGTATCCTATTCTGTATCCAGGGTTCCGCACTGACTAATCTGGATCCGATCCGCGTCATGCACCTGGTTATGGTGGGTGAGTCTCTCAACTGGGGCAGCTGCGTACGCAAGGCCTTGAACCCGAGACTTCGATTGTTTTGTTAAGATTGAAGTTTTGGTTTTCTTATGTTATAAATATAATGAAGATTAATCTGAATTGGAGTTTTAGATGTATTTATCATTAACCGGTATATTAACAAGTTAATCTTGTTCGAGGCTGGTGGTTCATTATAGGGTAAAACCCTTCCAATAATTTGTTTCTTCATTCACGATATTAAACTCAAGACATTCATTAAGGAGAACAATTGTCAAACCACTATTAGCAAACACTTGTTGATATTCATTTAAACACCGAAAGAACTCTATTATGAGATTTTAATGTGGTTCATATCTAAATCACTAAGAATCTGATTAGAATGTCCAATACCAGATATTTTTACAAAATTCCAACCCTTATCTAAAAAGATAATATGAATAACTTTAATGTAGACCAAAAACTTGCAAATATACCAAAATTCTTTCATTCATTCATTGCCTTATCTAGTTTTCTTTTTTGACCATCTTTTCCATATTTTTCCCCAATCCCTTTCCTTGATGGTTGTATTCCAATTTTCCATCTTTGGTAATCAAAAGAAGAAAGTGGAATGTAGAATTGGAAATTTGGAAACTCTTTAGTCTTTTCCCTCTCCCCCATCCAAACAGATTATGTATTTTGTCAAAAATAATTTCTTATATTAATTTCTTTTGCCTCCATTTGTCAAACAAGTAGTATTTGTATTTGCTATTTGGTGGCAAGAAAGACATCATATGAGTCAACCTGCCAGTAACATTAAAATCAAAACCCACTAAATAATTTGGTTTGAACCTAACCAGCCTCTGGAGTCTGGTCACCACCATGCATCAACTTTTTCGATATACCCCTAATCTTTTCCTATAATTTCATCCATACCTTCCCACATGCCAAAAATCACAAGGGTGAAAATGAGATTTCATACGAAAGGGAAAAAACACAAACACACACCTGTTTCTCGGCCCCCCAACCACAAGTTCCTTCAAATCAAATACTAATAAGCAAACAGCCAACCAAACGCGGCGTTAAACCAAGAAACCTGTTCCTCCAACCAGCAGTTGCCACCTCATAAACATGACTTCACCGATGACGTGATCTCCTTCCAGGTCAGCACTCGCTATTCTACCTTATCCGCAAGAACTTTTCTACGACCACGTGGCGACATCGTGGACAGGGAGAAAACCGGGCAGCGGGAGGCCCGTGTCCCCACATAGGGATATTCAGGTACTGCGATGGACCACAGAGTTATCCAAGTCCTTTTCAATGATTCGGTGACACGTAAGGTGAAGCTGGGGGCGTTTAGTACGTGTCGACGGAAAGAGTGGTTAGGCGTAAAGGAGTTAGGCCATCCGCGAGAGCACGTGATGGCTACTTCGCCTTTTTTTTGAAGAGGACGCGTGGGGCCATGGGGTGGAACGAAGCGGAAAATACGTGGCCGTGTTCATTGACGGCCACGTAGGATTCTGCCTCGGAAGAAGGGAGTAAGAGCGCGTGATGGGAGAAACTCAACAATGCCAGCTGGCATTACTGGGTAGTCTACTGGCCGACCTTATCCTCTTGCTTTTTTATATTCCAGATATATGTATTTTATTTAATTTTTTTGTTTTGCCTTATTTTTTCTAAAGAAAATTTTCAAAAGAGAGAGCCCTCGCAGAAATTCTCTGCTGTGCCGCAGGAAGCGTCATGCCGCCCGAGTGACCAATCATTCTACGCCACGTTGAGTTCTACTGGCTTACCGATTTGACCAAACCGGTAAAACCGGCAAGACCTCTTTTCTTACTGGTCAAATGAGACGAGAAGCTTAAAGCATGCTCTTATTTTTTTTTTCTCTCGTTAAAACCGAAAGTAAAAGCATGCTCTTAATCTTATTAGTTATTACTCATTGCTACATGTGTAGATGTAGTAAAATCAATATTTCTAGCAAAACCAATAAACCAATTTCTGGTAGTAGTATTATTCATGTTGTCATCTACCATTGAAAATTTTATAACTATCAAATAATAATTCATCAGTGTTAAGTTTGATTAACCATAAACAAGTTTTCAAGAAAACATTCCCAATGAGACTATTGACATTCTCGAAAGGTTAAAAGGAAAGAATTTTGAAACACTCTTAAAGTTATTCTATTTTTTTTAAAATAAATTATGAAGTTATTATCAACAAGTTAAAATGAAAGAGTATTTTTACTAAATAAAAAATGTTGGATATTATTCTTTACTATGAAATATGACATGTCTCAAAAGAAAAGGTACATCATGCCACATTTACATCCTTCAACTGTATATCTACTAACCTTATAATTTATTTTAAGAATAACAAATTATAAATAAACAAAATAGGAAAGTTTAGTTGCAAATTTTTCATACAAATTACAATTTGTATTCATAATTATAATATGATGAAATTAGATAACAGTAATATTAAATATTTAAATTAATTAATAGCTATATGTCAAATTTTTAAGTGTATAAAAACTAAAATTCGAATCTCATCTGAAATAATGGAAATCAAGCCCAAATATTCTCTTTTGCAACTAGTAGAGATAATAGAAAGGGAAATGGAATTTGGAATGAGAGGGCCCCGCCTAACACATCTTGGGTTTTACCTATAACTTGCCCAACCGGTCCTCAGATATAAAGAAAAGATAAGTTCAACTATACCAATCCAACGGCTGATATTCCCTGGCGGCATCACGCCGCTTTTCCACAAACAGCACTACAACATTGCCAACATAATGCAAATTGCAAGAGAGAGAAAAGACGGAAAAACAAAACACACACAAAAAAAAGAAAGAAAGAAAGAAAGAAGGAAAGGAAAAGAAGTGATTTGTAAATGTGGCCCTTTGGGATAAAGAGAGGACGAAAACAAACTCAAAACAAACCCTAGATTTCTTCCTTCACAAAAAGAAAAACACCCCCCAAAAACCCATTTTTCCCCCTCAAATATTGCGTGTTTGGATCCCAAGGGTTCCCATTAAAGACCCAAGCTTTGTGCTTTGAAGGGTAAGGTTAGTTTCGAAGATTCATTTTTTTTTTTTCCTTTTGGTTTACTCCCATTAGTCTGGATTTATATGGTTGAAAAGTGTTTCATTTAGTTATATATTTTGATTGAATTCTGTTATAAACTTGAAATGTTTATGTGGGTATTTATTTTTGGATCTAATTAATTTTTCTGCTTGTTTTGTTTTTTTGATTCTTGATTATTGTTCTTGTGAAGATGATGTATTTATTTTGGTCATACTCAATGCAGATCGTGCGAAATTAAAAGAGTATTTTTGGAAGACAAACAAAAATCTTGAGGGGTCTTGTTTATAGTTTCGAGATCTTTGTGATTGATTCTTGTTAGGGGTAATAACAGAACAGAGAGTAAAGATGATGTCAAGATCGTATACCAATCTTTTAGATCTAGCCTCTGGTAATTTCCCAGTAATGGGTCAAACTCGTGAAAAGAAACGGCTTCCACGGGTAATGACTGTTCCTGGGGTTATTTCAGAGCTCGATGATGATCAGGCTAATAGTGTGACTTCAGATGTACCGTCCTCGGTTATTCAGGACAGAATTATTATTGTGGCTAATCAGCTCCCGGTCAAAGCTAAGCGTAGGCCTGATAATAAAGGGTGGAGTTTCAGTTGGGATGATGATTCCTTGTTATTACAATTAAAAGATGGCTTGCCTGAAGAAATGGAGGTTTTGTATGTTGGTTCTTTGAAGGTTGATGTTGATCCAAATGAACAGGATGATGTTTCACAGCTTCTGTTGGATAGATTTAAGTGTGTCCCTGCATTTTTGCCACCTGACATTTTGACAAAGTTCTATCATGGTTTCTGTAAACAGCATTTGTGGCCACTTTTCCATTATATGCTTCCATTCTCAGCAAATCATGGAGGTAGGTTTGATAGGTCTTTGTGGGAGGCTTATGTTGCTGCAAATAAGATCTTTTCTCAAAGGGTGATTGAGGTTATAAATCCAGAAGATGACTTTGTCTGGATCCATGACTATCATTTAATGGTGCTGCCTACATTCTTAAGGAGAAGGTTTAATAGATTGAGGATGGGTTTTTTCCTACATAGTCCATTTCCTTCATCTGAGATATATAGAACTTTACCTGTGAGGGAAGAGATCCTAAAGGCACTCTTGAATTCAGACCTCATTGGTTTTCATACTTTTGATTATGCTCGGCATTTTCTATCCTGTTGTAGTAGGATGTTAGGTTTGGAGTATCAGTCAAAGAGGGGTTATATTGGGTTGGAGTACTATGGAAGGACGATTGGCATAAAGATCATGCCTGTTGGGATCCATATGGCACAGATTGAGTCTGTACTGAGACTTGCTGATAAGGAATGGAGAGTAGGAGAGCTTAAACAACAGTTTGAAGGAAAGACTGTATTGCTTGGAGTTGATGACATGGATGTCTTTAAAGGTATAAATTTGAAGCTGTTGGCAATGGAGCAGATGCTGAAGCAGCACCCAAAGTGGCAGGGAAGAGCAGTTCTGGTACAAATCACAAACCCTGCTAGGGGAAGAGGGAAAGATCTTGAGGAGATACAGGCCGAAATACAGGCAAGCTGCAAGAGAATAAATGAGACTTTTGGACAACCTGGTTATGAACCAATTGTCTTCATTGATAGGCCAGTATCTCTTAGTGAAAGAGTTGCATACTACACCATAGCTGAGTGTGTTGTAGTTACAGCTGTGAGGGATGGCATGAATCTTACTCCTTACGAGTACATTGTATGCAGGCAGGGAGTCTCTGAATCAGAGTCTTCCTCAGAATCAAGTGGACCTAAGAAGAGCATGCTAGTGGTTTCAGAGTTCATCGGTTGCTCTCCTTCACTCAGTGGTGCAATTCGGGTGAATCCTTGGAATATTGAGTCAACTGCTGAGGCAATGAATGAGGCAATTTCAATGGCTGATGCTGAGAAGCAGTTGCGCCACGAGAAGCATTACAGGTATGTTAGCTCGCATGATGTGGCATTCTGGTCTCGGAGCTTCTTCCAAGATATGGAAAGGACTTGCAAAGACCATTTCAGAAGACGCTGTTGGGGGATTGGTTTGAGCTTTGGGTTCAGGGTTGTGGCTCTTGATCCTAACTTCAGAAAGTTGTCTATGGATCACATTGTTTCTGTGTATCTAAGGTCCAAAAACAGGGCCATACTACTGGATTACGATGGAACAGTAATGCCTCAGACATCACATAACAAGACCCCAAGTTCAGAGGTTATCTCAATCATAAACATTCTCTCTAGTGATATTAGGAATACTGTTTTTGTAGTTAGTGGAAGAGGAAAAGATAGTTTAGGCAAGTGGTTTTCTCCATGCAAGAAACTTGGAATTGCAGCTGAACATGGTTACCACTTGAGGTGTGATATATACTTATCTTTTGTTATTTTTCCCTTTATTCTTCAACATGTCCACTTATCTTTGAATTGGTGTTTCAGGTGGTCTACTGATGAGGAGTGGGAAACTTGTGGGCAGACTAGTGAATTTGGGTGGAAGGAGATAGCTGAACCAGTCATGAAATTGTATACAGAGGCCACTGATGGCTCCAATATTGAGTACAAGGAGAGTGCCTTGGTGTGGCACCACCGAGACGCAGACCCAGGTTTTGGATCTAGCCAGGCAAAGGAGATGTTGGACCATCTTGAGAGTGTGCTGGCAAATGAACCTGTGTCTGTGAAAAGTGGCCAGTATATCGTTGAAGTGAAACCACAGGTATCTAAATGTTGTGTTTTGTTTTTCCAGCGTATGAAAATGCAATATGCCATCCTTTCTTTTATTCAATTTTCTTATAATACTGTTTTGAAATATATCAAGCTATATGTTTTCATTCTTTTTCATGGTTCCCACATTTAAATATGCTTTGATGATTATGAAAACGCTTAATATATATTTTTTTGGCTTACTCTTTTGGTTTTGATTTACTCTTGAGCTCAGTTACTACCCTCAGGTCATAATAATTGATGCAATATTTTAAAATACAAGTAGAATAATCTTTTTGCTTAATTAATCTTTCTGCTGAATAAAGAAGGAAAGTTTTGGTAAATCTTGTGCTTTGGTGCCGATGCTTGTCAAATAACTGGTTTCTGTTTGTTGCTTTGATCAATGTATAATGTTGGATCAATTTTATGTTGCTTTTAGGGAGTCAGTAAAGGTGTGGTTGCAGAAAAAATCTTCACAACCATGGCTGAGAGGGGAAAGCAAGCTGATTTTGTACTCTGCATTGGTGATGATAGATCTGACGAGGAGATGTTTGAGATCATCAGTAGTGCAATTTCAAGTGGTATCCTCTCCTCTAATACATCTGTCTTTGCCTGCACGGTTGGTCAGAAACCTAGCAAAGCCAAGTATTATTTGGATGACCCAGCTGAGGTTGTAAGCATGCTTGAAGCCCTAGCGGAAGCTTCAGACCCCGATCCCTTCTCAGACGTAGACTCAGATGGCTCCCTTTAAATTACCCTCCATGGCTTCATGTCTAAATTTTGGGCCGTGATCGTCTTGGCCAGTTGGGAAAAAAATGCCATGCCTGACCTATGCTGTGATGAAGGTAGATATAAACTTTGTGCTTGGTTTGGATGCTGTCTGTTGAAAAGGACATAATTCTATGGTCTTCTGTCTGATAATTTGGCCATTGAGACAGAGAGATAAACACATCAAAATGATGTGGAGAATTTTTTTCACATGAGCTGAAGAGGGAAGGGTTGAGAGGAGACCTGCTGGGGTTGATTCATGGAGATAAGACATTGAATTTTGAAAGAAAATTCATTCAATAACTCTTTACCATCTCATGCATGAGAAAGGTTCCTAAGCTTTCATTTGTGCAGTCATAACATCACATAGATGGTTTGTGTATTCAAATTGCGGTACAGCCAGATAAAAAAGTCTGATTAATTTTCACAAGATCCAAGTTCTTCTGGTGGGTAACACTAGCAGGTGTCAGCTGGTTGAAAAAGGTCATCCTGTTGAATGAACATGAACATATACAAATGTCATTTTTCTCCCCCCTTTTTAATTTTTTTTTTCTGAGTGAATTTGTTCCTTTTTCTTTTCATTGGATCCATTCCTTTCCCTTGATTGAATCTGTAAATTCTATAGAAATATTGCAATTAGCTTTTCTATGGTTACATTCAATTATAAACTAACTGTTTGGATGCAAAGATGGATTTTTTCTTTATTGGCTGAAATTCTAGCAAGGTCATCAGCTCAAATGTCTGCCTGATATACTCTTGGGCCCTAATCTAGGCCCATTTTGTTGCAGATTACCTTTATTTAAGGGCACATGGGGGATGGGGCGGGGTCTCCGTCTTCATTTCAGAATTCAGATCCATAACTGAGAAATTTTTTGCTTGAAACTCAAGTTTCAGCTTCAAATTTCAATCAATGCTTTCTTCTTGCATGAATTCCTATTTTCTGATTTCTGTGAGAAGATTCCTATGCAATGGAGAACATCAATATTGGTAGAAAATAATAATTGGATAAAACTTGGAAGGGTGGGCAAACTGATTTATTCTTGAAACACATATATAATACTCCCTCCGTCCCATATTATCTGTCCACTTCTATTTGGGGAAAAGTTGACAGATAATATGGGACGGAGGGAGTAGCTACTTAGAATTCAGAGAGCCTTGTTCTTGTTGCTAAATTGTTTAAACTTGAAAGACAATCGTATGTAAATGAAATCGAGGATTATCGTATGTAAATGAAATCGAGGATTAATTAGTGTCCTTAAACTTTGTTTCTCTTGTTAAGAAACAAGAAGAATGGAGGTGGTTAATTACTACTCCTAGATGGGTCCCAGACCCAGTGACCGAACTAATTGAAAGGACATCGAAACTGCCAAAGCAAGCTTCGCAGTTTGGTCTGGTCTGAACTGGTTTGGTTAGATGCCAGCTATAGCTAATGAGTACTACTCTACTACTTGTAATATTTATTTCTTTCATTTCTTATTTTGGTATCAAAAAATTTCAATCAGACTACAGTATTAATTTCTTGATTACAACCAGACCAGAACTGGCTACATTACCCTACTGCATTTATGAACCAAACCTTTTTTATGTGCTTAAACCTTTGTCTCATTTATCTTCAATATCTTCATTCATGTGATCTATAATTCCACTGTTTTAGGATTATTGTTCTTAGGGTCCTTTTATTATCAATCACATGGGTTACAGTTCTATTGAATTTGGAACCCATCTTTATTTCTCCTTGGATGCTTTAGTAATTGCTTTATTAATTGGGAATTCTTGATGGATCTAAGTACCAACTTGACCCAATCTTATCTTCATATTATTGTTCATTCAAGTATCCACCAGTTTTTATTCCTCCTATAGTACAAGCCATGGTATATATATTTGACAACTATATTGATTCAGACTAATCTGAAGTCGAGTCATATCCAACGCTAAATGAAGAGAAAAAGAAACCTCTACCCGTTTTGATTAGCAACTGTTAAATGAACATGATCGAATAATGAACAGCTGTAATGGCTATTTGGAGTTATGAGAGGGTACAAAATGAAAGGAACATTGACTGAATTAATTATAATATATATATGCTATACATAAATCATGTCTTGACCTGCAAAGACAAATTTAATATATGTACATACATGAAATCTTGCTTCCTGCAGCAAACAATAATTGTACTATATGTTTATCTTCAAAAAAATCAAAACCCTAAATTATAAAGGATTTTTGTGGTAAATCAAAGCACTCACTCTCTGCTGTTTATGTTGGGTTGCTCGCAAACCAGAGGGAAACATTACATCAGAAACAGGCAAGTTTCTTTGCAGGGCCCGTGAACCATTTGCTCAGATTTTTGCAAAAAAATTATACAGCCTAACACCTAAAAGCCCACTTTTCTAAGAGAATATAAATGGCATTTTCTTATTATGACTGCCAAAGTTTTCATTATTTGGCCCTACACTGCTTCCCTCACTAGTCACTACCAAATCTATTATCAATATCCAACCAAAATTCACCCTCAGTTTCTTTCTTTGCACCCCACTCATCATTTTCTCTCAATAAGCCAAAAAAGTCAAAATTGTTGATTTGAAATTAAATACAAAGATTATTAGATTAATAACATCAAAATAAGATATTTGATGTGAAATTTTGCCCTAATCAGGTTTAAGGAGACAGTAAAAAACCAAAATCCAAAAACCCTTTTCCTTGCTAATTGGTAATACTGTCATTTCCCATCTTAGGAATATGGAAATAGGCAGATACATTGATAAATATATGAACATAGGGACTTGTTCATGTATTACAGCAAAAGGCAATAATAGCTTTCATCATATTTTTGCTTTAAAATATTTATCCCAATGCAACTTGCAGTTCTTTGTCTCTGATTTTTTGGGCATATTAACATTACAAAATTGCATAACACTATATATAATATAATAATAATACTATTAACAGAGAACTTTTTCCCTTCCATTACATTTTTCTTTTCCTCTATTATCAAACTATTTTTTTTTTTTTATACTTGAAAAAGAAAAAGATAAACCCTAGTTCTTTCTTCCCCTCCCCCATAAACCTAGCTGCTGCACCTCTTCTTTCTCTTTGGGCCACTTTGGGCTGTGGGTCCAGATGCTGGCCCGCCAGACTCCAGTCGTATTCCACTGACCATACCTCACGCGCCACCCCAAGCGCCGCCTAATCTTTCCCATAACATGGGAGATAACTGCACTTCTCAAGTGGAAACTAAAACCTTAAAAAACCACAAACCCCACTTGAAAACAGCACTCAGCTCCCTACCACCGCCGTTACCACTAGCGGCGCGTGTGGATAACACCTCAACTTAACTTGTTACATCTAATAATGAAGTGACTAATTAACTATACATTAAATTCTCCAAAAGATTTTTAACAAGAAAAGATCAACGACTCACCGGAGGAGTGATAACCGGACACAAGTAAACTTGACTTTGGATCACAGTTTTACCAATCTTGAACCCTGGAACCACCGTGAAACTGACTCTGACATCAACATTGGCATCGTTGATTTCACCGGAAAAAAGTGATTCTTCACTCACATTTTCCATGTAAACTTCGGAGAATCGACAATCTTTTTTCACCTGAAAGATAGAGACTTGTTCATGCAACGAAAACCCCAAGCAATACAATAGCCAAAACCGCCTCGCCATTTCTGCAAAAGCTGTGAAAAAAGCTGTGTCCGGCAACCCACCGGAAGTAATTAACTTCCTCTGGTTCAAATTTCCGAAAAAAGAACATTCCATTTTGGCATGAACAAGGTTGAAATACTTTGTTCTGGTGAATTTAGCAAAAGATGAGTTTGGGTTTTGAAGTAAAAAGGGTTTTGGTAGAGCTGATTTCAGGGTTTTAAACTTGTTGAAGTGATGCTCTGTTTCAAGTTTCTTTGGAACAGAGTCTTTTGAAAGACCAAAATCTGGGGAATCGAAGCCTTCCAACATTGTTTTACAGACAAAAGATTCAAACACAAAGCTCCTATGGCTTTGTTTAGCGAAAACAGCTCCGGGTTCAATGGCTTTAGCAGCAGAATCAAGATCCCATTTCGCTAACTCCATTTCCTTGATCATCATTCTGACAAAACTTCGAACAGATCTCAAACAACAGTGTAAAACCTGAACAAAATGACTCGGATTCAACGTTGGAAACTGGATGTTATCGAACATAGACAAAGGCCCACTCGCGTTTAGTTTCTTTTCTAACGACTTGTTAAAACCGGTGCAATCTTCAAGTTGTTTATGAAGAACAGCAATTTCTGAATCTTTCACTTCAACCCCAGATTCCAACTTCTTGATTGTGATCTCGTACGTTTTCATCAAACTCTGCTGTTCTTGAATCTCCGCAAGCATCAAAGTAACTTGAGGCGAAAGATCGAGTTCTTTTTTGAGAAACTTACGTTTTAACTCAGACAGAGTCCTGAGTTCTTCGACAACAGCTTGGTCGGCAGCTTGGATTGCGTCACTGTTGTAAGGGTTTTGAGCCATTTGAAGCTCAGCATAAGCAGCTTTAATGGAAGTAACACTTGCAAAAACTTTTGCAACCAGAGCTTCCAAAACTGCTTTCTGCTTAACCTTGGAATGATCCCCTGCATGGGAATTTGAACTTTTATGATCTGGGTTTGAATCGTCCGTTGAGAATTTATTTTGAGATGTAAGAACACAGATTCCAATCCCATTGCTTGAAGCGATTTTGGATGCACTTCTTAAGTTGATAACTTTCTGGAAAGTCCTTGCTAGTCTGCTGCTGTTCTTATTGTTGTTGTTGAAAGCTGATTTGGGTTTGATTGTTTCCATTTTGGAGAGATGGAAAAGATTAGAGGGAATTGGAGGGAGTGATCAGAGTTGGTTTGGAGCATGAAAAAGAAAAAAATACAAACAAAAAAGAAAAGAAAAAGAGAGGAAATTTGGGAGAAAAAGAAAGTGAATATGATAGTAGTATTTGTGTTAGAAAAAAAAGCAACAAAAGAGAACAAATTTGACTATCAGAAATGTAGCCGAAGACGGTGGTGGTGGGCTTAGAGTTTAGAAATTAGACCCAAAAACAAAAAAAACAAAAAAAAAAAAACAAAAATAAAATAAAAGAAGGAAAAGTAGGATTTAAAGGGCGGGAAATAAAGAAAAAGATGCACAAACAAAGCAAACAGAAATTTTCTTTTTTCTTTCTTTCTTTCTTTGGTTTGAAACTTAGTTTTCAATGCATTTATCACCAAAAATTCATCATTTCATTTTCATAAATCATAGTATAAAAAGAGTATAAACACATCTTGGATTCTTTGAATTTGATTATAAGGACTGACAAAGCTTATAACAAAATAATGTAATGTAAGTATGTAACATCATAATTAAGAACTAGGAGTATGTATTTTTCTTAAATTTGAAGATTTAAATTAATGGTTTCTTTTTATGTAAGAGTTGTAACTAGGAAAAGAAGTACTTATAAGAGATGATGATGATTCTAATGTAGGGCCCAAAATGGAAGGATGATAAATATGGGTTGATGGAGCCCACGTGTTGGGAGGCATAGGGCAGAAATGGAGGTGTTGTTTTGTTTGACACTTTGACTGCTAGGGGCAAATTAAATTCACCTTATAATAAATGGGTTTTGGACTTTAGGAATACGTATAATAAATTAAATATAATTATTCTTATAGGTAGAAATGGGAAAATTGTCCACATTTTATGTCCAAATAAAGTACTTATTGAAATCATGTAACAAAGTGGCTTTAGGTACACTCATATATATTTTAGTATTTTCACATTTGAAAATTGAAATACATAACATATACTTATGTCACTTCGGGTGCACATTTCAATAATTTGAAATCTTGTACCAAAATCAATTCAAATTTGTTTCGTTATGAGTAGGAGACTACTTATTTTGAAAGCATGATCGATTTTGATTAATAAAGTTTATTAGTAAAACAATATAATACCCAATAATCAATAGTACTAACTACAAAAAATAATTTTAGACCCTTTTTAATTGGGCATAAATGCCACTTTATATCTTTAAGTTTGTACGAACTGCCACTTTGCCCCCAATTTTTTTATTTTGACCAAAACTTACCCTAAAGTTTTATTTTTGTGCCACTTTGCACCCTCCGTCATGGTAGGACAAACAATTCTATCACGGTGTCCGACGTGACACGACACGTGTACAAAAAAGTGACATGTGGCACGCCACATGTACTAAAAAGTCGTGTCACATGTACCAAAAGTGACACATGTCACGCCACATGTACCAAAAAGTGACACATGGCATATCACATGTTTCAAAAAATGGCACGTGGCATGCCACGTGCACAAAAGAATACATGCCACGTGTCATTTTTTGTCCACGTGGCATGCCACGTCGGACGCCGCGATCGATTTGTTTTGTCCTACCGGACAGAGGGTGCAAAGTGGCACAAAAATAAAACTTTAGGTGCGTTTTGGTCAAAATAAAAAAGTTGGGGATAAAATGGCAGTCCGTACAAACTTAAGGGTGCAAAGTGGTATTTATGACTTTTTAATTAATTGTTATCAATAAATCATGCATGATGCATGCCACTTATGACTTTGAAGTTAGTAATTAAAATTATAATTAACTTAATCAAACTAAAAAAATAAAATTGAGTAGAGACAATTTGGCAGAGTGGAATGTGGGGCAATGTTTTACTATAGGTAGTGAATGGAGGCATCACCATTCTGAGAAGTCTGCAGGCAGCTTTGGCCTTTGGGGGCATTGAATTTGAAACAAAACCAGAAAAAGTTAAGAAGGACCTGCATTTACATTTGCATTTGCATGTGTTCTTGATGAGTGGGCCCCAAACTGAATTGCAGAGAAGTGAGATGAATGGAGAAGAAGGAAGAAGGACATTAAATTGCTCCCTCAGAAACAAATCTACTACTACTATATATATTCAGCTTTGGACTGTCTCATAAGATTTGGATCAGTTTTCACTTGATCATTACCTGCTAGTTGTGTTTTGTCCCCACATTTCCCTTATTTCTTACCAAGTTGGTAGTTTAGCATATTCCCTCTGGGTTTCTTTCAGCAAATTGCCAATTACTACCCACCAAATTTATTCTTACAGTTTCTTCATGATCTGCTACTTAGCTTTTTACTATTTCATTCAAGCTTTTTAGTTTTTTTTTTTTTTTAATAAATGGATTCAAGTTATTTTTTTTTTAACTTGAAGATTTGACCTAATGGCCAACGCCTCAAAAGTTCATCCACTCTAATGATCATATCTAATTTCACTCTTATCATTTGAGTTAAGTTAAATGATTGAATGTTGGATCAAGCAATTTTATCTGTCGGTTAACTACAAGAAATGAAATTTCAGGAATTGGAAGAAACTTTGTGATGGTATATATAATATATTACTGAATTTTAGCAAGACGAAGACAATTTTGGGTTGTAAATTAATTAGATGAGGAAACCACTAGGAAATTAATTAACTTAGAATATAATTAAACATATGATGATTCTTTGTTTCAGAATTGCCAATATGCCAAAGCAAATCATACATGCATGCATCAAATCCTGCATCTCCTGGTTATGGGAAGTATTGTTTTCATTTTTAATTCTAAAACAATGGAAGCTACGGTCTTGTTTGGGGAGAGTATCCAATGAAAAGGAGCTGGCACAGTGGCACTTAAGAAAAGAAAAGAACTCACCTTATATCTGACAAATTGATGACTTTAAGTCAAATTTCTTCAATTGCAAAATGATTTGATAATCTTTAGGTATAAAAAAACATTGGGCATCTGATTCGGTAATGGTAAAAATATAAAGTACGTAGAATGTATGAATTGCATGTATGTACATGGCTAGGGCAGAGAGATTTGTAATTCAGAAGGGAATCATAAAAAGCTGAAGAAAATGGTCCAAAAAGTCATGGCCGAAAGAAGATAGCGACTAAAATTGTCCATATATATATATATATAACCAGCCTGCTAGTCTTGACTCAATTGATCAGAATTGAAAATGGTTGTGGACCTCAGTAAGAAAAAACCCTTTCTAATTTTCATTTTACCAGCTTTTCTTAATTAGTTATATTGGTTAGTTATTATCATTTAAAATCAGCCAAGAAAAATTTCAATACAAATTGATGTTCGAGGAAAGGGTTCTAATTTTTTAGGTTGTTTTAGATGGAGGGTACTTAGAAAAGGTTTGAGGAAGGGGACAAATTGGATTAGGATTGAAATGCTAGCTGTTGACTCGTCTCAGAAATTATTTGGATAGGTGAACCTAATTAAGGGAAGCCGTGAGTTTCAAGAAATAATCGATATCAAATTATGGTTTAACATATATATGTATCATCATGTTTCTAAATGGGTTGCTTTTTAGGGGAAATTTGATTTGTCTATCTAATTAAGACCAAAGATGATATGAATAGGTCTGGACCTGAGTTGTTAGTTTAACTGGTGAGTGTACCGTGCCCAGATCGTGAGATCCTGGATTCGGAATGTGAGTTTCGTTTATTTATTTGTTTGTTTATTATATACTTTATATATTAAGTAGGCTATTTAAGGTAATTTCTTAATTTGGATTGTATTCTCATTTTGATGTTTGGACTTTCTTAGTTTAGATTGGATTCTCATTTTTATGTTTGGTCATATCGAGATTTATTCTATTGAAATGGAATTTCACTTGTACCACTTATAAAAAAATTGACAGGTCTAATCTTAATCCTAATTAATATAGGAAAGTATTAAGATTAGCGTAGACTTCATAATGAAATAGTTATAGGCTACAGGTTTCGTGGTCGTGAATTAGTGGTGTGGTCAAGGGGCCAATAAAAGTTGCAGAGGTATTTTAGTCTCAAATCAAACATCATTAGGAGACAGAAGGGCAACTTTATAAAACAAAAGTTTATAATAATCTTAACATATAATAGAGCCACATATATACCCACAAGTGATCTAAAAAGGTGGTTAAATTTATTCAGAATCGATCGGAAGAAATATTAACCCAATGGGACATAGTTAAGGATGATTTTGGATATGGATTCATCTTTTTTAAGTTTGTAATCATTTTTAAATTGAAAAACGACATTTGAATTTATCTTCTTTATGAAAAATGGAAAATAATAGTGCTAGACAAGACCGCGATCCGGCTCCTCGAGCCAACTTATTAATTTTATCTAAAGCAAGAAACAAGTTATATATATGATTTTACTTTTTAGTGCATATATTATTTTTTTTTACAATAGTGCATATATTATGAAAACCGTTATCTATAATAATTATAATGTGAAGTCCTGAGTTTCTCTCACGAGTTGACTCGAGAGACGAACTCAGTTAACAAAATACTTAAATACCAAAAACTAAAACTATCAATTTGAAACAAAAATGATTTCGGAAAAAAAAAAAGGAAAAACGATATTAGAAGCGTGAAAAACCCTTCAATTTTTTGGCGTTGAATTATATATTTTTTCTGAGTATTGTGGCAAAAAATTGAAAAAAAAAAATTCTGGTCAGTTTTTAGCCGAAATCGTGTACTTACCATCACGATTTTTTGCTAAAAACGCGTTTCGGGACCCAGACTGAGTTTTGCATGAAATTTGGCAGAAAGACTCCTTGAAATATCTATATTCATCTGACCAAATCTTAGCCACAACGGATTTAAAATTTTGTTGTTTCGAGCTTCTAAATCTTGTTTCGATATAATTACAAATAAATTCGAAAAAAATGGAAAAACGATATTAGAAGCATGAAAAACCCTTCAACTTTTTTAGCGTGAATTATATAATTTTTCTGAGTATTGTGGCAAAAAATTGAGAAAAAAAATTTTCGGGTCATTTTTTAACCGAAATCGTGAACTTACCATTACAGTTTTTGGCTAAAAAGACGTTTCGGGGCCCCGACTCAGTTTTGCATGATATTTGACTGAAAGACTCTTTGAAATATAAATATTCATTTGAACAAATCTCAGGCACAATGAATTTAAGAGTTTTTTGTTACGAGAATCTGAATATTGTTTCGATATAATTAGAAATAAATTCGGAAAAAAATGGAAAAACGATATTATAAGCGTGAAAAGCCCTTTAATTTTTTTGCTGTTGAATTACAAAAATTTTCTGAGTATTGTGGCAAAAAATTGAGAAAAAAATTTTTGGATTAGTTTTTAGTCGAAATCGTCTACTTAAATCACGATTTTTTTGCTAAAAACGCGTTTCAGGGCGCCGACTGAGTTTTGCATGATATTTGGCAGAAAGACTACTTGAAATATCTATATTCATCTGAACAAATCTTAGACACAACAGATTTAAAATTTCATTGTTACGAGCTTCTGAATCTTGATTCGATATAATTACAAATAAATTCGAAAAAAATGGAAAAACGATATTAGAAACGTGAAAAACCCTTCAATTTTTTTGGCGTTCAATTATATATGGCAGAAAGACTCCTTGAAATATCTATATTCATCTGAACAAATCTTAGACACAACAGATTTAAAATTTTATTGTTACGAGTTTCTGAATATGTTTCGATATAATTACAAATAAATTCGAAAAAAATGGAAACACAATATTAGAAGTGTGCAAAACTCCTCAATTTTTTGGCATTGAATTATTTTATTTTTTCTGAGTATTGTGGCAAAAATATTGTGAAAAAATTTTTCGGATCAGTTTTTAGCCGAAATCGTGTACTTAACATCACGATTTCTATATTCATCTGACTAAATCTTAACCACAACGGATTTAAAATTTTGTTGTTACGAGCTTCTGAATCTTGTTTCGATATAATTACAATTAAATTAAAAAAAAAAGGAAAAACGATATTAGAAGCGTGAAAAAACCTTCAATTTTTTTGGCGTTGAATTATATATTTTTTCTGTGTATTGTGGAAAAAAATTGAAAAAAAAATTCGGGTCCGTTTTTAGCCGAAATCGTGTACTTACCATCACGATTTTTTGCTAAAAACGCGTTTCGGGGCCCCGACTGAGTTTTGCATGAAATTTGGCAGAAAGACTCCTTGAAATATCTATATTCATCTGACCAAATCTTGGCCACAACGGATTTAAAATTTTGTTGTTTTGAGCTTCTAAATCTTGTTTCGATATAATTACAATTAAATTAAAAAAAAACGATATTAGAAGCGTGAAAAAACCTTCAATTTTTTGGCGTTGAATTATATAATTTTTCTGAGTATTATGGAAAAAAATTGAAAAAAAAATTTCGGGTCATTTTTAGCCGAAATCGTGAACTTACCATCACAGTTTTTTGGCTAAAAAGACGTTTCGGGGCCCCGACTCAGTTTTGCATTATATTTTACGGAAAGACTCCTTGAAATATCAATATTCATTTGATCAAATCTCAGCCACAATGGATTTAAGCATTTTTTGTTACGAGCATCTAAATATTGTTTCGATATAATTACAAATAAATTCGTGGAAAAAATAGAAAAACAATATTATAAGCGTGAAAAGACCTTTAATTTTTTTGTGGTTGAATTATAAAATTTTTCTGAGTATTGTGGGAAAAAATTGAGAAAAAAATTTTTGGGTCAGTTTTTAGCCGAAATTGTGTTCTTACCATCACGATTTTTGGCTAAAAACGCGTTTCAGGACCCCGACTGAGTTTTGCATGATATTTGGCAAAAAGACTCCTTGAAATATCTATATTCATCTGAACAAATCTTAGACACAACGGATTTAAAATTTTGTTGTTACGAGCTTCTGAATATTGTTTCGATATAATTACAAATAAATTCGAAAAAAATGGAAAAACGATATTAGAAGCGTGCAAAACCCCTCAATTCTTTGGCATTGAATTATTTTATTTTTTCTGAGTATTGTGGCAAAATTATTGTGAAAAAATTTTTCGGGTCAGTTTTTAGCTAAAATCGTGTACTTAACATCACGATTTCTATATTCATCTGACTAAATCTTAACCACAACAGATTTAAAATTTTGTTGTTACGAGCTTCTGAATCTTTTTTCGATATAATTACAATTAAATTCGAAAAAAAAATGGAAAAACGATATTAGAAGCATGAAAAACCCTTCAATTTTTTGGCGTTGAATTATATATCTTTTTCTGAGTATTGTGGCAAAAAATTAAAAAAAAAATTCGGGTCAGTTTTTAGCTGAAATCGTGTACGCACGATTTTTGGCTAAAAACGCGTTTCGGGGTCCCGACTGAGTTTTGCATGAAATTTGGCAGAAAGACTCCTTGAAATATCTATATTCATCTAATCAAATCTTAGCCACAACGGATTTAAAATTTTGTTGTTTCGAGCTTCTAAATCTTGTTTCGATATAATTACAAATAAATTCGAAAAAAATGGAAAAACGATATTAGAAGCGTGAAAAACCCTTCACTTTTTTATCGTGTGAATTATATAATTTTTCTGAGTATTGTGGCAAAAAATTGAGAAAAAAAATTTCGGGTCATTTTTTAGCCGAAATTGTGTACTTACCATCACAGTTTTTGGTGAAAAAGACGTTTCGGGGCCCCGGCTCAGTTTTGCATGATATTTGACTGAAAGACTCCTTGAAATATCAATATTCATTTGACCAAATCTCAGCCACAATGGATTTAAGCATTATTTGTTACGAGCATCTGAATCTTGTTTCGATATAATTAGAAATAAATTCGGGAAAAAAAATGGAAAAACGATATTAGAAGCGTAAAAAACCTTTCAACTTTTTTATCATTGAATTATATAATTTTTCTGAGTATTCTGGCAAAAAATTGACAAAAAAATTTTCGAGTCATTTTTTAGCCGAAATCGTGAACGTAAATCACAGTTTTTGGCTAAAAAGACGTTTCGGGGCCCCGGCTTAGTTTTGCATGATATTTGACTGAAAGACTCCTTGAAATATCAATATTCATTTGACCAAATCTCAGCCACACTGGATTTAAGCATTATTTGTTACGAGCATCTGAATCTTGTTTCGATATAATTAGAAATAAGTTCGGGAAAAAAATTGGAAAAACGATATTATAAGCGTTAAAAGCCCTTCAATTTTTTTGCCGTTGAATTATAAAATTTTTCTGAGTATTGTGGCAAAAAATTGAGAAAAATATTTTTGGATAAGTTTTTAGCCGAAAATCGTGTACTTACCATCACGATATTTGGCAGAAAGACTCCTTGAAATATCTATATTCATATGACCAAATTTTAGCCACAACGGATTTAAATTTTTGTTTTTACGAGCTTTTGAATTTTGTTTTGATATATTTACAAATAAATTCGAAAAAATTGGAAAAACGATATTTGAAGCGTGAAAAACTCTTAAATTTTATTGTCGCTGAATTATAAAATTTTTCTGAGTATTGTGGCAAAAAATTGAGAAAAAATTGTTTTGGTCAGTTTTTAGCCGAAATTGTGTATTTACTATCACGATTTTTTGGCTAAAAAGGTGTTTCAGGGGCCCGACTGAGTTTTGCATGGTATTTGGCAGAAAGACTCCTTGAAATATTTATATTCATCTGAACAAATCTTAGACACAACGTATTTAAAATTTTGTTGTTACGAGCTTCTGAATCTTGTTTCGATATAATTACAAATAAATTCGAAAAAAATGGAAAAACGATACTAGAAGCGTGAAAAACCCTTCAACATTTTTAGCGTTGAATTATATATTTTTCTGAGTATTGTGGCAAAAAATTGAGAAAAAAAATTTCGGGTCATTTTTTAGCCGAAATCGTGAACTTACCGTCACAGTTTTGGGCTAAAAAGACGTTTCGGGGCCCGGCTCCGTTTTGCATGATATTAGACTGAAAGACTCCTTGAAATATCAATATTCATTTGACCAAATCTCAGCCACAATGGATTTAAGCATTTGTTGTTACGAGCATTTGAATCTTGTTTCGATATAATTAGAAATAAATTCGGAAAAAAATGGAAACAATTTTAGAAGCGTAAAAAACCCTTCAATTTTTTTGCCATTGAATTATAAAATTTTTCTGAGTATTCTGGCAAAAAATTGAGAAAAAAAAATTCCAGTCAGTTTTTAGCCGAAATCGTGTACTTACCATCACGATTTTTGGCTAAAAACGCGTTTCGGGACCCCGACTGAGTTTTGCATGAAATTTGGCAGAACGACTCCTTGAAATATCTATATTCATCTGAACAAATCTTAGACACAACGGATTTAAAATTTTGTTGTTATGAGCTTCTGAATCTTGTTTCGATATAATTACAAATAAATTCGAAAAATATGGAAAAACGATATTAGAAGCGTGCAAAACCCCTCAATTTTTTGGCATTGAATTATTTTATTTTTCCTGAGTGTTGTGGCAAAAATATTGTGAAAAAAAATTTTCGGATCAATTTTTAGCCGAAATCGTGTACTTACCATCACGGTTTCTATATTCATCTAACTAAAAAAAAACACAACTTTCCGGCATGTTGCCTTGATGCAATTCTGCAGTCTATTGTCTATCTTTTTTTTTTTTTTTGAAGAAAGTGTGTATGACAATATAAATAGTATTACTCCAAATGCATTATATATTATGCAAGACAAGGCACATTAATTAACAATTTCTTCTCTTAAATTAAATTTTCTGGCATTCACGTATATGCGTGTGTTCACTTAAGCAAAATTATGAGATTTGCTGACTTTGAGATATAACCTAAAAGCAAATTAATTATGGCGAAACTGATCATAATAGGGAAGAATTGTGTGATGAGGCTTGATGAAGAGATTTGTCTCTGGCTAATTAATATTTCTCTATAGTTTGGGACCCACAAAACATATATACTTCACATATACTAAAATCCAATTAAGTTATGCAAATGGCAATGGAAGCAAAATATGAGACATTTATATCTACTTAATCTTTTATATGATGAGAATGTTGCTTGGTTTTTGAGCACACCCACATCACCCCATATGGTAAAACTATAATGATTTCCATGGATGATGGATCATATATAGCCACGCATGCACTTAATCCTTTTTGTTTTTGGGTAAGCATGCAAATGTTATAACATTAAACAAATTAAAGTTTCCGCCTTTTGCAAGTTCTCAAGGGTTAATTTTCTTGAAGACACACTCATTAATCAAAATAAGAAAGCAACATTTGCACAATTGTACACAAACATATATATATATATATATGTACATAATTAACATATATACATACGTATATATGTTCATATGTTCATGTGGTGTGATGTGAGAACATAATTAGTTTGATCCCTTAAAAGCACATGCTTTAGTCTTTCATGTTCTTGGTCTGAATTGGATTAGTCTCAGGTTCAAAGGACTTGGAAATACCTTTGAAAAAAAAAATGGGAAATCACAAAGTGGGGATATAATTATGTGAAATGGGAAAAATGAAGTAAGCATTGGATTTGTTACACCAATAGAAATTGGTTGTCTAATGGCGCTGAAACGTTTTAGCATTGATTTAGAGCGATGATGATTTTAAGTTGTGGAAGCAAAAGAAATGAAATCATGACTCGACAATATCATTGTTATATACCCCTCGCCCTCATAGACAATATACATCATATAATATTTTTATGAGAGAAATATATATATATATATATAGTATGAAACTAAGGACGAGACGGTAAATAATTACCTGAACAAGCTAAATGCATTAATGAGGAAATTTCCTATATGAAAGTATAGTTTAATATTGCACATCAGCTTGTTTTGGTAATGCAATATATATGAAATTTCCTATATATGTATATATACTTTGAGATTGAGTAATGCAAAATATAATTAAGAAAATATAATGAAGAAAACATTCTAGAAATTTGGGTTCGACAAGCAACGATTTATATGATATATGTATGAAACATATGTATATGAAGATTATACAAATTAAAGAAGAAAGTATAATGGCAATAATAATGAGTATAGGTTGGAATAGGGTATATGAAGTGAATGAAAAGCAATATTATATATGGTTTTTAAATTAAGAAAACTAAACGTCTACGGAAAGAATCGAATAAATTAACATTCATTTAAGTTAAGTTCAGACGATTGGTTTGAGAAATATGATGACAGTCATTTAAAAGTTTTTCTATTCTTAAGAATATGAATAAAGAAAAGAGAAATTGAAGTTCACTCTCGAAAACTTGATAATTATTGCACTTATTATATGTGCATGGTTGCATAACCAAATCACCATCAATAAGGATCCAAGTGCAAGAGATCATATATAAAATTTGTACGGATGAATTGGTGAAGTGTGTGTGTGTATATATATATATATATATATATATATATATATGATCAAGACCAAGAGTCTCATGACTTGCATATCTTCATTTTTTCAAATTATATGAATTTCAATCACAAGTTGTCACCTTATGGGATTGCAAACCATGTTTCCTCAAACCATATTTTCACCAAAGGATGATTCATGAAAACCTCGTCTATAACTCCAAAATACCCTAAAATTCCTTTGTTTACCCATCTGTTTTAACAGTGTTTGGGAAAAACTTTTCCACTGTGAGCCCATGCTATAGTCAAAATATTCCAAGCAGGAACGTTCGTGTGTACATAGAATTCAAAAGGCAAAGCATCTTAGGCTATAGCTAGGCTAGGTAGAAGCCAATTGCTCTATAGTACATAGTACACAAAGCAGCTAAGAATTTAAGAACACCCTTAAATATTGAGTACTATTGACCCAAATTTGAATTGACAATTCATATTATTCATTTCAAGCAATTGAGTTCTTTGGGGATTAAAGTTTGAATGAGAATCGAGGGAGCAATTTGTTTTGGCTCTTGCTCGTACCCATCAGCTTTTTTATAATCTTTTCAGCCTTGGCAAGCATAAAGGTCTAATCATAGATATATAAAATCCAACGGCTATGATGCTGATTTTACCCTCTTGTTGTAGCCCTATAGGGGTCCCAATTAGCCTGCTCCATGTATTGTCTCTTTAGTGCCTAAAGTACTGAAATTCATGTGCTTTATATATATAACCCACATGTTCCTACTCAATTTCCCATCAATTGGTCATCTATCTGTTCCTCAAACCTAACCCTTTTCACTATTCCAAATTTCTTGTTACTGTTTGGTATTCAAGTGTTCACTCCAAATGGGTATCAACTATCAACCCATTTTTGTCAGTATATATAGCTTTGAATTCAAATATTCACATTTCATGCCTTATCATAGTTCCTTGCTTGAAACATCATTATAGTATTTCTTTCTCTAATGCTGTTGGGTTTGTTTGGGGGTAATTTAAATATTGAAACAGTAATAATTATGTTTTGTTAAAGGAAAAACATGTTATACTTCTTGGGATTGAACAAAAGACATTTTATGGGAACTTGTGTGTTTGGTAAGCATCTTTGGTAGCCCAAACATTTTCAAAAAAAATATATAATCTTCTAGTCTCTAAACTTTTGTTTCATGGGATAGGAGTCAATCTTTTGGGCTAACACTTGTAAAACCAAAAAATAAAGCATAAAACAAAGTTAGTAAAGGCAATATAGTTATAATTTAATCGGAACTAAAGTATAAGGTCATCATTGCTTGGTTAATTAACAAATCAGATCATATCTGTAAAGTTTTTCAAGCAAATTCAGATTCTTAATCCGAAATTTAAAGCTAAATCTACTCGGCTAATGCTCTTCTTTATCAGCTATAGACTAAAAAAGCTCATTTTTGTTATTACCTTCTTTGTTTAAGTTAACATACTTAACATTATTAATTATTATTATGCTTTAAAGTTTAAAGACTTGGGCCTCATGTCTTGTTATTGTCTCAAATATTCTTTTAAACCGAAGACAAAGAGCACCTTAAACATACCATATTGTGCCAAATCAGGCTAAATTCTGGTGAAGCTTTTTCTTTCGAGGAAAACCCCTTTAATAATGTTCAGGAATCCTTGATACCCAAGTTCTTGTTTTCCTTGTTCCTTTAATAGCCAAGGTTCTAAAGTTAACATGGTGCCAAATTGGCAAATTGAATTATTGGAATACCCAACACACAATTTTGCTTTTTTCTTCATAAGGATTACGAAGGATCGCGAACAGTGCGAATATCCCAAATGAAGACTCGAAATTCTGTTCTGACAACCCATTGGGCTCGAAACATTTGGGCCAAATTGTTCATCCTAAGAAGGCTGAAGCCCAACATATAGGAGTGGAATCGCAAGGCAAAATAATTCTCTCGAGGCAAATCTTTGGTAATCTTAATCTGAAGACAAAATTGGAAAATAACTTGAAAAGTTTCGCATTTGTATTTAGAAATGGGAAAACTCTTGTTTATCTGGCCCTCTGCGTGCTTTTGCTAATAACATACATAAAAAACAAAGGTTCTACAAAGAAAATAAAACAACGCCAGTCTACCATCTTGACCTCAAATTCTATCCGACGGGGGGTGTTAGCGACAAGGTGGAACCTACTTACATCTTTTGAATTCAATCATCAAAATTGCCAATGATTCTCTCAACAGCACCACCTAACCCTTTTTTTTCCCTAATATGAAACTAAGAGCTTTAGAGGCCGAAGAAGCCCAGTTCACTGGCTCTCTCCTTCTCAAAAGTCTCAAAGTACTGATATATGATTGTAACGGCAAGCAATATTCCGGTGCCTGAACCAATTGCTCCCATGAAATCAGCTAAGACAGTTAATGCACCGATGCACATTCCACCAAAAGCAGCTGCTGTTGGAATGTAACGGTTCAGTTCCTTCTGCAGGTTGGAATCTCTATGTCCAGGCATCACCATTTGTTGTTCCTGCATAGATGGCATTGAGAAGTCAAAAAAATACATCCAGTAAAACGTGAGTTTAAGTCTTTCTATATGGTCTTCATCAAATTCCGGATAACAAATCACTAGAACATATAAAGCATCAACATCATCACTATAGAACTTCACTTTATGCATGACATAAATAAACAATCAAGGTCTCCCGACAGGAAGGGGGGGAAGCTAACTTCAAGAAGGGTGGAACCCTAACTTCAAGTGATAAAAAACTATGGTAATGACTAATGAAAAGAGACAACAGACAGATTCAACAGATGAGAAAACAAAATTTGTCATATAAGGGTTACCTTGAGCTGCTTAGCAACATCTCTGGCAGAAGAACCAGAAACTTCAATCCAAGTTTTTGAAAACAAGGCACATGCTGAAAGCATGAACACCAGATAAAACAGAGCATGGAAGGGATTTGCTGCCATGTCTGCCAAGCTGCAGGAAGAATCAGTAAAAGTAGGCATCAGCTAATATTTAAAGAAAATAGCCAAAAGCTGTGAGTCAAATTATCAGTGTGAAATCCAGGTGCACTGAACTGTATTGAAAGAAACAGATGAGAAACAATATCATTTCTAACCTGGCAGGAGCAGTAACATAGTATGCTAGACCACCAACAGGAATAAACTGACCACCTGAATATTCAGATTCCTTCCACTTTCCCAACAGATTCACAAAGAAGTTACCACTGTACTTCCTGTATAGCAGCTGCACAAAGATAAACAATGTTAAAAAGTGCAAGATTAACAGCAAAACAAAGCCTTAAACATTTACAGAATGATATAGCGCCGAGGAGGTACCTGAGAAATGAAATAAAGATTTGAAACAAGTGCAGATTGCAAGATGATAGGCATGTTGGAGGTGTAGAACAGCTTAATGGGATATGACCCTTGTTGTCCACGAGCATTCTTTGATCTTACGGGCAAAACAACACGGAAACCTTGGAAGTAGATGACAATAAGGAAGATCAATACTGTAGCAAGTAAATTTGTAACATTCGGAAGGTTTTGCCGATAGAAAGCCTCCCGAAGAGCTCGAACTTTGTCCGACCGAGTAATCAGCAGATGGAACATAGCAATCACAGCACCTTCAAATTCAGCCCCACGTCCACTATTAATAGTTGTAGGGCTAAAAGCTTTCCAGATGATGTTTTCACTGCACAATCAAATGGAATTTAGGTATTGCCAACTATAATAAATTTGAGTTGGGGCCAAAATGAAAAAAAATGCATTAACATACCAGATATTTGTGGCTATGAAAAGGGAGATCCCAGAGCCCAAACCATATCCCTTCTGAAGAAGTTCATCCAAGCATATAACGATGATTCCAGCAAAGCAAAGTTGAATAATAATAAGAATCGCATTCCCAACACCCAGCTGACTGACACTGCCATACATACCAGACAGTACATATGCCACAGCCTCACCCACAGCAATAAGGATGCCCAACAACTTTTGAGCCCCATTTCTGCAAAGCACACATATAAGCATGAAAGATTAGAATATGCACATAGAAATCATAAAGCACCCACAGCATGTTACAACAGAGAAAATAGCTACTCATCTAGTCCTCCAATGTAAAAAGAAGAAGTATCTATGGTATTAGCTAAAAGGCAATCTCTATCAATTGGCAGATATAAAAACACAGATGATGATGTCTGCAACACTTACAAGAGTGCACGATCCTCACGAACACTGTTGTCCACCTCAATGATCTTTGAACCAGCTAGGAGCTGCATCACCAATCCGGAAGTCACAATTGGGGTAATCCCGAGTTCCATAACAGTCCCACGGTTTGATGCAAGAATAACTCGCATCCAATAGAAGGGATCAGCACCAGTTGTTGAATGTATGCCATAGAGAGGAAGCTGACTGCATACGAGAAAGATGAAGAGGGAGATAACAGTGTAGATGACTTTCTCCCTAAAGGGAACTTTCCTGTCAGCACTCTGAACCTCAGGAAGAAATGAAAGGAATGGTCTAACCAGATGGAGCACTCTGAACCCTCCTCCCATTTTGATTATTCAGAACTGAATTACACCAAAAAAATCAGTTAGTGCAGGAACTTGAAATAGGTATATCACATTTACAGAGTGAACAGGTAAAGATTAGAGATGGGAATGGGGATGAACAGATATTAACCAGGTCTGAATAACTAAGACTATCATTAATATCACAATATATATAGGAAAAAGATAATGCCCATGAATTTACTCCCTAGAGTCAAACCATTTTCCTAAGGTTCAGAAACATGACAATGAAAGAGAACCAGTATTTAATTAAACTTATCAATCTGAAATCAAAGTCAAGAACAAGAATAATAAAATACACTCTTAATTGATATTAACCCGCAGGATTACACTTAGGTTTAGCACCAAATCGACCATTAATCATTACCTATTATACAGCACACAAGAAAAATAATTTCAAATTATATTAATTAATCTAAGAGATGCATGATTACAATATTTTTTGAACGATCGGTTCCAATGAGCTAATATAAAGAGAAAAATCCAAACAAGCTGCCGCCCATGCAAAGATCACCAAACGTATATGCAGATCTACAATTCCATGAAGTAAATCTGGTAAACCCAATTTTAACAAATCACATTCTAAAATTTCCATACATGCAAATCCAGATCCCGAATAATCTCGCCTAACATACCCAGCAAATCATTTTCGAGGAAATAATTTCTTTCATAAAAAGAAAATGAATGAAAACAAAATATAAAAACTAAAATAGAGAGAATCGAGACATACGATAAGGATTCGGGAGCAGATCTGAGGAGATCGAAGTCAATAAGGGGGCCGAAAGATTTTAATTCGAGTAAAGTTCCCCTAGAAATGTTTCGGAATTTTCAAAGAGAAAAAAAAAAAATCCCCCTGCTGGGTCGAAACTGAAAAAGACAATCGTTTTTATAGCAAAAAATATCTGCTAAAAAAATTAAAATTTAAAATGTTTCCATTTAATTGAATTTTATTTTGTCGTGGGTCGTGGCTAATTGAGGGAGGTTTGCCACGGTATCTTATCCAATAGGAATATACCACGTGTACCAGATGACATATGATTAGTTATTCAGACGGACCTCTTTTTGGGCCTTATCTGCATCTTGGGTTATTGTCGCTTTTGCTGATTAAATTGTACCCTCTTCTAGCCTTGTTGTGCTGGACAAAATAAAAGTCCATTTACCAACTAGATGAATATTATTGATAATAAGTGACGACCTCGAGTTCAAATTTTGAGATTGGCTATCCATTTAAATATCATGTTCATAAGTTGAACAAAAAAAACATCTTTATATAGGGTAGGATTTCGATTTCTTGGAAGTGCGTTGTCGGATTTGTTAAATGAGCTTTGATCTTTCAAGCTCTTAATCCACAAAAGAGTAATCTTGGAGCAATAAGGTTTGACGATACTCTTAATTAAAGCAAAAGAATAAGAGTTGTTTTATCAACTTTAAAGATATCATAAAGCAGGAGAAGCCATAAAACTTCGACTTGAGTTTCTGTTTCTGTACATCCAAAGAAAATCCATGACATTTAAAGCATGCATTTGAGAAAAAAGATTAAGCTATGTAATTTGGCGCTACACCTCCAAAACTACAGGTGTCAGCTCAATGACTCAGATTCACATTTTCATCCTCTCCCAAAACACAAGAGTCTCTCTCTACAATTCAAAAATAATGGGAGAGGCTGATGACACTAAAATGTCGATCTAATCTAATTTCTCAGTAAGAACTATATATCGTGTATCCTCCGCTTCTCATCCAGGTATCAACATACATGGACTACTGATCAAGCCAAGTTCAACAGTAGTTTTTGCTCAGTTCAAATTCATCAGAAGAATTAGAAGAACAAAAAAAACAGGAGAGAACACCTTTGCTTGGTTCAAGATGGCAGCTGCAGCTTAGCATTGTTCTTCCAACTGCCAAAACAAAGAACATTTTTACATATGAGTAAAATGCACTTGAGCTTTTGGTTCAATAACTGGTGTACTATCCTCTTGCTGTTTAAGCAAAGAACTAGAATCCCTCTTCTCCAAATAAAGGGGGAAAAAAGACATTCCGAGTAATAATTAGAGTATATTTATGATGGAAGTTTACCTTATGAAGTAATAGTAGAAGAAATCTGCATAGAGAGCTGTTTGGACGATACCAGAGACGCAAGCTGAAACCCAACAAAATATAGTAAAAAGTCAGATCAATATGCAGAAGTAAACAAATCAGGTAACATTGCTCTTAAGCTTACCTATCCATCGGCTGAAACGCTGCTCTGTAAAATAGCGATAGATCCAGTTAAGAATGTAGAAAGCTCGATAAGCCCTGCAATTCAAATTTGTTTCACCATAGACCAATAGCCATTAGATTTATCATCACAACCAGTGCATACAAATCAAAACATGCCAAAGAGGTTGGACAATGGCAACTCTTGAGCATACTTAAGCATAGATTGCTGCTTATCCAAATGTTTCACATGAAGTTACATAATTACTAAGGTAGAACAAAATGAAGCATAAGCTTAACTCTTAACAAATCTATGCGTATGCATGATTAGTTTTGTGTAATTTAATACATATATATGGTTCACTTCCTAAATAATTATAAGTTATATGCCAATGCCATGCAACAGGTATACAGCAAGCAACAAAAACACGAAATGAGGGAAGTAGATAAGTCCAGCATCAAAGATAATAGGAGCAAACATGCAATTATTGAAACAAGCCATTTACAAAATGACATGAATACAATTAATTGAGCTTCATACAGTTCTTATGCTTTGTTTTCTGAAAATCAAACTTGCGTAGAAGTGTACAGTACACCAAGAAAGCCATCATCTCATAAAATGCATCAATTCTAAATACTTTCTCATAATCTTCACATACATTACCAAAATAGCAATCAGAACAAAGACATGCATGTATATTCCACCACAATGATGAAGACTACAAAAACTAAAGGGTACTTTCAATTTCTATGACAGAATGTCAATGATACAATATTTGCATGTCAATCAAATCAAAATATGTTTGAGCAATTAACCAACTACAATAAACTACTTCAGATACTTTAAACCGCTAATCTGAGTATTCGATGGCATTTATAAGTGCTCACATTCAAAGAAAGTGATTATTGTCGATTAACCATCAGGGCTGATGATGAAGCAGGAATTAGACAGCATACAAGTAAAGTGATAAAAGGATATATCCTTCATGACAAGCACACATAAAATAAAATATCATACAATGCGAATATCATACAATGCGTAACTGATGACAAATAAATTATATAATTTGAGTCACAAACCAAAGTTGTTTTATACTAAAAGTATTAATGAAAAGTAGGCCTACCCTAAAAAGAAGACATATTGCCCAGTTAAGTTATCCACATTTCCACTTCGTTGCAGCAAAACTAACTGGGGAAGAATAGCAAGAGCCTCCAAGTAGATTGAAAATGCCCAGAAGATCTGCAATGAATAATGAATTAATAGTAAATTTTATTGCAATTGTGGATTCATGAAGAAACAGAAAAATTGTGTGGCAATATCGGATAAGAAGACATATATGTTCAGAAAACTAAGATACTGCTTCTGCAGTGGAGGAGTCATTAAAATTTAGAGAGAGAAATTATGAAAACCAAAGATGAAGCAAAAGAAAAGCACCCAAATGTGTCCTTAATGTGTAAATTGTATATTGGACTTAATGGGCTCCTCTCCATAGTAAGGATGATAACCAAATAAGTTCATCAACAAGATAAAGAAAACTTCCAATAAGGAACAACTTATGTCAACAAACAGCATTTATTTAAATTGAGAACCAAATAACATGAGATGAATGAGGTATATATAAATAAATAATTTAACACACAAGAAAAATAAATAAATAAATAAGCCAAGCTATTGTTTCAGTATGACAGCTATTTATGAAGTAACATATATTTCACCGCAAATCCCAACAACATTGATTAAACCTAAGATGCTAAGTTTATCAGCAGAAACTAGTAAATATAAGGAGAAGCAAAATCAACAGCAAACAAGGACAAATCCATCATGGTTTTATGTCAGTATTCTAGGCCATTTGCTTTGTTCTAGGCTATTAAACAGAGAAGTTACCTAAGATCAGCATAAATCTCAACCAAGTAATTGAAACTAGCTATGTACAGATTAGACACATTACAAACCCATAATTAGGTAACATTTCTGATTAATAGAAAACAGTGGCAACTTCCCAACATTTATAATCAAACTCTCTCTAGCATTAGCACACACCTCTTGAATTGTGAACTTCTCATGGACCAAAAGTGCCAAGACCAAGCTTCCCAGGATGAGAAAATAATGGCGAAACGTGTCCAGGTTCTTATCATAGGAACGCCTCACGACTCTATGCATTCTCATACACCAAACAATGGCGAGAGAACTGGCAATGAAAACCAGCTTCATGATGGTGTTGTACACAGATATGAAATCCGTGAACAGATCCAAGTAGCGAGTCAAAAACACCAGAGCATATAGCTCCTGAGTCTTCAGCGAAATACCTAAAAATAGAAAAAGCAAATTCAATTAGCAATTCAGGAAATACAGAACGCTTTGCTTCTTTTAAATTTTCAATAAAATTTTTTAGTGCAAAAGGGAGATACGAAATTAGTAAGCAAAAACTCAATAAATTCAGCTCTAAAGCAATCAATAATTTATCGTTTGATAGCGAATGATAAAATGAGACATTAAAATGAAAATCAAATCTAAACTTAAACCATTGAATCAAGCACGAGCTATCTAATACAACTAACTTGCTATTTTGCAGCGGTTTCTCGGAAAACAAACGGAAAATGAGTAGCAGAAGCGTTACCTGAGCAAGATTTGGTAGCGTAGATTTTGAGGAGAAGCACTAAGATGCTAATCAAATGAGTCATGTCACCTGCGAATCTGAAGATATTCATTTTGTTAAATTGCTTCTCTTTTTCTTCTGGATTTCTTTTTGTTTACTCAACAAATTTCGAGCAAAAAAAAAATGGAGATTGAGAATATTTAGGCTGCTGATCCCCACTTTTGCGAAGAAGAATAAAATGAATCAGAAAGAAGAAATGAATTGAAAGTGAGAAATAACAACGGGCGCTTGGCTTTTTTTTTTTTTTTTTTTGGTTTTCGTAGAGTGTAAAGGAAGAGATGACGTGGCGGTTGGAAACTGCATCTTTCTCATTTGCTTCCACCACGTCGGGGCGAGGTGAAGTGGGTTTTATTTCTCTGCTACGCGGTTAGATTAAGATTGAGAACTTGAGGCACCGCTTTTTTTCTTCTGAATTTCGGATAGCAATTAATTTTAATTTACGGATTTGATGAAATATATCGGGAAAATTGGGATGATGGTGCCGTTTAACCTTGTTTCCTTTGCGTAGGGGTGTCGTTTTCGTTGATTTTTCATTCCTTCTTTTCCCTTTTTTTGCATCTTTTTCGTGTGATCATCACCCAATCCTTTAAATTTAAGCATTACTTTTAAAATTACCATTGAAAGAAAATGAACGAAAAGTATCCCCCAAGAACAAAACTATAGCATGATAATGACCTTAACAAAATTGGGAAAATTATAATCTAGGAATCTAATACAAACACCATTCATTGAAATTAGACAGATAATCATTTGATGGAGTACTAGATGGATATATATAAGATTTTCTTTTTGGTACTCAAATAAGAGATAAATTTTTTTTTTGGAGATTAAATAAGAGATAAAATTACCAACTATATTTTCACCAAAAAAATTTACAAACTTTGTTCTTAAAAAGAATTAAACTTTGTCAAGATTGTAGCTAGAGTTTATCATAATTCGAATCCGAAATCAAAATGTTTGGTTGATTCTCATGTTTAAAACTCCAATTCCACTAATTTTAGAATCGGAACTAAAATCAATCCACAGTCACTATAAATGGTAAGTAATCTTTACCTTAACTAATTATTAAGTAAAACCACCAAAAAAGGCAACCACTATCATCATATAAGTACTAAATTTGAATAGGGAATGGCATTAGGATTGATCAAAGTGATAAAGATTTTGATTTGTAACAGAAACATCCGGATCAGTCTCCACATACCATTATTAATAAATGATTTGTAAATCTGAAAGTCCAATGATCCGTAAAACTTATCCTCTCAATGGAATAACTTACTTTGTTATTACACATTTACTTAAAAAAAAAGGTTAAAATCTCAATTAGGGCCCTGAACTTTGTCAAAAGGGTCAAATAAGTGTCAAAACTATGAAAATGTCAAATTAGTGCCTGAACTTTTCGATTTGGGTCAGTTCAGTCCAAAATGTTAGATTATAAGAATATTAAATGTAAATAATCCAAATCATTTCGGACTGAATTGACCCAAATCGAAAAGTTCAGGCACTAATTTGACCTTTTCATAGTTTGGGCACTTATTTGATCCTTTTGGCAAAGTTTAGGACCCTAATTGAGATTTTACCCTAAAAAAATGGAACCTTTTCAATTTTAAGAGAAAAAAATAGTTTATTTTTTTTTTAAGAAAATAAGTGTGTTGTATTTTTTAAGACCGAGTGTGTAATTAGTTATAGTTTATTCAATTTTATATTACTAAAAACTAACAAGGAAAGAGAGAGAGAAAGGGTTGAAAAGAAGAGAAAGAGACCGAGGTAAAGGCGAAGGGTGGACTCCCACTCTTGAAAAGGAAGTTTCCTTAATCATCACCGAAGAAGATTGAAGAAAAAAGAGGCAGCCCACTTTAAATCCTCTCCGTAGCTCGCTTCTACCAGAAAAGTCTCAAACAACAGCAGCTGCAGCAATAACGCCAGCTGCCGTTGCTGTTACTGCTGCTGCTTTCATAAATAATTATATACATCTCAATCTCAATCCGATTCCCAAACCAAAACCATTTCTTGATTCCTTCTTTCTCCAGCTAATCGAAATGGGTTGTACGGGATCCAAAAGAACCAGGGGTGACGGTAATTGTTTCAGAATATCTGTTTTTTTTCTTTTAATTTCATTCTCTAATTATCATTTATTCTCTCTTCTTCTGTTCTTTGTTTATTCTACATTGAGTTTCTAGAATTTGACTAATTCTGACCATGGTTTTGATGATTTTAGTATTATAAGGCTGTTCAGGTTAAATCTAATCATCATGTGGTTTACGTGAATCTGTTACTAAACGATGCTGACTTGTTTTCTCTAATCTTTGGCTTAAGTCAATACCCATATCTTTTAATGATTTGTAATTATTATAGTTTTGGACTTTATGATGAGTTTTATGTATATGTTGCAGACAATGCAAAGAAAATCCGGAAGCCGAAACCTTGGAAGCATTCTGAAGCAATTACAAAGACACAACTCATGCAGATGCGTGATGAATTCTGGGACACGGCTCCTCACTATGGTGGCCAGAAAGGTTTACTATTTTTTCACTTCATATGTGTATGGCTATTCACCATCATGATATATATTGCCAGTAATTAATTGTTAGCTGAGTTCCTAGAATGTATTCTCTTGATAGTTGATATGACTATTAGATAATTTGGATAATTTATGCTTTGTACTCAAAGTATTGCAGAGATCAATCGTTGACGCAATGTTTAAATTAGTTAAGTTTGCAATGGGGTGTTTTCTTGGATGGAGTTACCTTGCTTGTTTGGGTGCAATAGGACCTAGAATCCCTTGCATGAGAATTGTCATAGATTGTGAATTCTAAGAATTGTGAAGAGGGATTCCTTCAAATATTGTATTTTGGAAGGGAGTTGGGTGGCATACCATCAGGTTATTACCTTGCCCATAGTTGTGCATGTAAACAGTTGATTATACAATAAGTCACTGCATTGAACTGAGAGACTTTAGTACCTAAGACCTGAGTTCACAGTTAACATGTTAAATTTTAATGAGCTAAGAGTTTGCTTGCTGAAATCTTGAGAGGAAACACATGTGACCACTAAGTCCAATTACTTTCGAGCAACAAGGGTAAGGGTGTTGAGATCCCCTTTTATTGTACATGTACACAAACACATAGTCGCACGGTATTATCTTGATGTGTGTTCAAGAAGTGAGGATTCCATCCAGCTTGTCTTGACCTGTCCTGATGCCCTCTTTTCCTCGCATCTTGGTTCTTGATCACAACTTTTTGTTAGCCAACATCATCCTAGTTACACTCTATAGGTATCACCTGGAAAGGGTTCTGGAAGTGTCTGCTTTGAAGGAATCCATAGATGTTTCAGTATTGCAGATTCTTTTCTAACTTATGCTCTTTTGTGAGATGTAGTTTGTGGACGTGAATCTTATTTATGCAATTGGTGCCATGCTACTTGTCATGTTGATATCTAGGCTTTCATTAAGCTGAATTCTCCTAAATTATAGGACAGAAAAAGATATGTACTTCAAAAGGGGGGGAAAGGATATGCATTATGTTTCTTGTTATATCATATTTTCTGTAAAACAGAATTCCAGTGGAGATTGCATTTACTCATGAGTAATTTCAACAAGAAATGTGATGTTTCATTTTGTATGCTTTGCAGTTACGTGCTCCCGATAAGATTCTCAATTCAAAAGTCATTATTGTCAGCTCTGTCTGTGACTTCCTCCTATCTTTTTAGTACTCTGTCACTATATATCTCACACAAATTCATTATTCTATGTGCTCATTACTGTTACTTCATGCATTTTCTTTCGTCTATACCAAAGAACTAATGCATGAGACGTTCTGTTACCAGAGATATGGGATGCACTTAGAGCTGCAGCAGAAGCTGAATTAGTTCTCGCGCAAGCAATCATTGATAGTGCAGGGGTGATTGTTCAGAATGATGATTTAACAATTTGCTACGATGAGAAAGGTGCCTAGTTTATCTCTCTACATCTTTTTATGCCAAAAATTCGTTTCCATTAACTTACACCTCATAAAATTACAATTGCAGGTGCCAAGTATGAACTGCCCAAGTATGTTTTGAGTGAGCCGGTCAATTTGATTCATGAGAACTGACATCGGAGGCTAAATAATACTACAGTGATTCGTTTAGAATGTAAATCATGTATATTGAAGTTATAATAATCTACTAATCTCTATGACATATCCCTCCAATTAAATCCCTCTTCATGTGAAGTACAAGTTCTTGTCAGCAAAAATTTTAATTGTCGCAATATTGGCCTTCAAGTGTAACTCCCCTTGTTGGGGAAAACGGTCTGATATTCAACAGAATTTCAGTACTATTATGGTGAATTATGAATGGATTCAATTCATATGTTTATTCTGTTTAACTACGGAATTCTATGACTGTTTATATTGTCGTGAAACTTTCTCATGGCACCTTCCTTGAGATCATTCCGATCAGAGTCTGCTCATATTGCTTTGAAATTGAGATGAAGGCATATGTTCATTGTTCAATGGGCCATGGTCCAAAACTTCAGCCCCTTTTCACTTTAAACATTGTCTGGCCCAAAGTTGCCAATTCTAAAGAGACGCTTAAACCCAAAGCAAGTAAAAGTAAAACCCTAAGTTCTCCTTTTCTATTCATTCCTTCTGATATTTTTTTAAACACCCTAGTTTTAGAACTTAAGCCCTAAGATTTATTTAGGGCTTTTATTATATTGCATGCGTGCAAAAGGGGATTGAATTTGAACCAAATCAAAACTTGCGGCAATACATAGCCTTCCTTAAATTAACACCCTACTTACAATCTACATTTAGTAGCAAAGTTGGTGCAAAAATAGCCGCAAAGCAGTCCATTGGCATGTGATGTGAGCAACTAATCACCAAAAAGAAATCCTTATTATATACCCAAAAAATGGTTCAATCTCAAGATTAGAGATTTCATTGCCAAAAAGCAATAGGAAAAATAAAAGATTATTAGGAGGGTGGAACAAATAACCAGAATATTGTCTCTTGGGAACTAGACATGGAGAAGCTTTTTCCAATGAATAAAAATGATGCCTTCCACTCTTATGTAGAAAGGTCAATATATAAAAGTGAGGAATCTAACAAGGTCTGAGGTCAGCCTTCATAAATCATTCACTCATGGGAATTATCTAAATAAATCATGAGAAATGAAAATGGGCAGTCAAAGATTTGGGGCACCATTAACTATATTAAATCTTCATTATTACTTAGGACCAATATTTCTTTTTTCTTTTTTTTTAATTGTGGGAACCCCATCTTTAACTTTTTCAGCTAACAAACAAATCTTGTTTATATTAATTCAATGCTGTAAATTGTATTATAATTAGTGTTTTTTGGGCTACTGGAATTCTCTCTATTTTCTCATCTTTAACCATTGAAGGACCCTTTTGTTTTGTTTCATTTCATGATCCTTCCAGACTTTATTTTACATTTATTAGACTTATTATTACATTTATTAGATTCAAATTCTCTATTTTCTCAACTAGAAAAGAAGCATAATCTAAAGACTATAGGCATTCGGCATGGATAGAATGAAAGATAGCTACTCAACGAGAAAAGGAAATAAAAGGGCCAAATTGCATAATGGCCAACCGGCCTCCAAGTCTTCTTCCCTCTACACAATTAAAGAAAAAGTACTTTAGGGTGATAGCTTCATAGTGATAATATTGTTGGTACCAAAAAAAGGTAAAATGGTGGTGTTTAATGTTGTCACATGCATTATGGTTCTAACCTATCTAGATAAATAAGTTGGTCCCAAAGAAACTAGTTGATGGACAAATATTGTACTACCCATTTTTGGTGTCTATATAAATTAATGGAAAAGCAAAGGATTCATAGCCATAGGTAGTCCCAACTCTCAAAATCCCCATAACTAATTATGTTTTGAAAATTAAAACTTTAGGGTAAAGTTACATATATTATATAATCTTGAATAGTGGGAATTTGAGAAGAAAACAAACCTCTTTTCTAGACTAAACATTAATGGGGCATCTCTGAATTGTACTGCAAGTAATTTATGTGGGTACTATTTTATCCTATGGAGTGATGAAGGAATCCTAAATCCAACGATGACAAAGTTTCTGATCATTTTTGAGACTGATAGCAATATATATATATTCTTTCCCGATGGTTCACTAGGCAACAAAAATTATGTGGTCCATTCTCGAGTCTTGACTTAGTTTTTTTATATTTTGCCTTTGAGAATCCAAGAAAAAACCCACATGGGAATTGGATTGACTTGCCTACCGTCTGCAACAATTGTTTACTTATATCAAATACCCATTCCCCGTTCCTTTTTATGCTTCTTTGTAGTGGGCGCATGTGGCATATATCAGCAAATATACAAGAAGGAAATGGGCAATGGCAGAGAATAAATGTTTAAGGTGAAGACTAGCCAATTCATCTCCAGCCTTGTGATACTGATTTCCCCCCCACTCTTTTAGGCAGGCTAGTCTTGGCCTGATTCCTAAATTAGTCCATATATTCTTGCTATATATATATATATATATATATATGTAGATCTTAGCCGGAATCGGGAGAGGGTGTCAGATATATGATTACGTGTAGGTTATGAAATTTTTAAGAAATGTTGAGACCGATACCTTAAGAGAAGTGAAAGAGTCACACCAACCATTGAGGTTGGTTCAGTTGGTAAGACTTTTAACTTATGTTTAAAAGGTTTGAGATTCGAGTCGTGTCAACGATTCTTGTTGACCCTCTTTGAGACTTATGGCATACCCTGACTATGAACCGGGACAGTCCCCTCATCTAAACTTCCTAAAACAAAAAAAAAAAAGAAAGAAAGAGTCTTCTTAAGACCCAAAAAAAAAAAGGAAAAAAAAAAAAGAGTCCCAACATGGAACATATAAACGTGCATGTCTCAAAGCCAAAGGGCATTAAGCCCTAAGTATTGATAAAATCATATATTAGTGGCATTTGCTCTATTACCAAACATAACATATTTAATAAATGTGACTGTAGACCAACTAAATCTCAGTTATGGAAAGGATGTGGCAAGTTCATTGTAAGAGTAGTTTTCGAGCAGAGAAATGGGCCATTATGCACAGTGTTTGCTTGTTTGGATTTTTGGAAGCATTCCCAACATGTATGTCCTGTTTGTTTCATGAAATGAATTCCCTTGTTCCTTCAAAGGCCAAATACATAACTGCTGCATGTTCTTCGTTTTCTCTCTCTACAATTATATTGGTTTGCAAATTGGAATTCCCATAGACATTCACCTCAAATATACACACACACACACATGACTTTGCTACCATTAATCTTATATATTCGAGAAACAAAAGAACTCAAGTTTAATTTGATATTATTAATACTCCAAAATTTCTCTCTTGTTGTGGAGAATATGCTTTGTTTTTTATTGCCTGGTTCCAGCTAGATTTATATTGAAAATTTGCACTGTCATTGACCCAAATAAAAGGCCGGAAGATCAAATCTCTCATATCATATCATATATCTATATCTATAGCTGAAGAAGAATAAATTTAATACAAAATCGCACTTTTGGTGTCCACCATAACGGGCATTGAGGGACGTCCAAGGACCCCTTCGACGGTCCTTTAATAATGTTATTCTTTCCATCTCCTCAAACAAACACATGGAAAAAAAAATGTGGTTAATTAACAAGTGATAGGTGGAGGTTGAGGTGGTAATTATGCATCTCCTCTTCGACAAAAGTGAGAACATAATTCAATCTCCCAAAAACGTATTTATTGAAAGGATTTTAATCTTCACTCTTTCAGTTAAAAGAGATTAATCTCATATCCAAAGGGCATGGGGGTATACCCTTAGTTAAACAAGAAAAAAAAATACATGACCCATATGTAAACAAGATAGAGCTGTTAATTGATCTCAGCATTTAAAATTTTTAACCTATAGTAATAAAAGCCAAAAGGAAAGGAGAACAAATAATCTTTGTTCTAATCGATATCTTTGAGGCCATTAATCGAGATATCATTAATGGTTTAGACTGAATTAAGAATCTCAGGAGAATTTCCTTTTCTTTTTTTTTTTTGAAGTACCCAATTTTGTTCTCTCTTCAATAGAGCATTGACGTTGAAAGCGAAATCCAGCAACCCTAGTAACAACTTTCAAGCCCCCACTCCATACTTAGTATAGAGATTGAGAATGAGATTTTATAATTTATTCTTTTTAAAATTTATACCTAATATTTAGCTATGATTACTTAAAAAGGATAAGCAGACAAATGGTACAAGGCAACTATCATTCAAATTCCAACTCGTAAATATATATAGAAGAGGAATTCAGTATTAATCATCCTTGCAACGTCCCCTTCTTTCCATTTCATTATATTTATTATATTTTTTTTTGGCTACATATAAAGATACACGAAATCAACTATATATGAATTAACAATTGACCTCCGGCCCAAAAAAAAAATTAATAATTTCTCATAGATGACGTGGTGGGTCCGTCCCACCTAATAATTTCTCTGTCAGGAGAGACAAGTGGAGGGTCAAATTGGAGAGTGATGTAGCAAAACTCGTTTATTAATCCCCAAAGTAAGGTAACCTAATTTGCATACGAATTTGCAAGATCGGAAGGCATGTAGTTCATTTGACATGGCAAAATTGATCTCTAGTCCCATAGATGACGTGGTAGATCCGCCCCACTTAATAATTTCTCCTCCTGACGTGTCATTAGAAAACTTACTATAATTTCTAAAAGCCTATATTCAATAATAGCCTAAAATCAAGAGATTTACCCTGCAAACTCTCCATATTTATAACTAGGGACTAAATCTGGATTTAATTTGTTATCTTAATTATTATGAGGGTCAAGTTTGAGGGTCAATTAGAATTTTCCTTAATGAACCATGTCAATATTGTGTGTTGCATTACCAAACTAATCATTTCAAGTCTAATTAAACTCGATATTTTTTTAAAAGAAACAAAAGCAGGAGAAATATATATATGAATCGTCAATTGGTTAAGAATATGTGCATGTATATATGATTAGAATTTTGAAAGGAAAGAAGAACTCATGATTTCATGAGTTGAAAAATGAAAATTTGATAGTTGAAAATTACTTGCTAGGAATCAAAGAACTCCCTCACTTCCCCACCTTATAGAGATCCTTCTTCACTTTTGAGCTTGTGGGTCAGTCATGGAATCATCTTGGTTTGGGACCTAGCTGTTTTGGCCTATCCACAACGGTTTTTAATCATAATAAGTTATGCAAGTTAATTTTTAATTAAGATGTTCTAAATCCTAATGCCATTGTTGATTTGTTGTGTAATATTTAAGCTTAGATTCATCTCATGAGGATAATATTTGTATAATTGTATCACAAACTTTATTTCCCACTTGAATACTACGTTCACCTACTTGCAATTATTTAAAAGACCAAAAGGGAAAATGCAGCTGGTTTCGACATAAATGAAGAAAACTCTCTTTTTAATGTATGATGATGATGCAAAATGATTCAAAAAACATCTTTAGAAATATGGTAAAATTTAATGTGTTCTGCAAAAACTTTACCAGTATCACCATCACCCCATCCGTATATACCACTACTTCTCTATCATTAATTTCGGTTCCAATATGTAAAGGAATACTAAATTTTACCAACAGTAATAAAAGCCATGGCCACACGAGTCAATCAAAGACAGAATAACAAAAACACAAATTAATTTGATTTCGTTAAAAAAAAAAAAAAACACCAATAACCCCATTTGAGGGAAGCAGAAAATGGAAAATTCCAAAGTAAATTTCAATATTTACTATGTGTAAATTTCAAAATTATTTTCTTTAATTCAAACTTTCAAAGTTCAATAATTTGATTTAATTTGATTTAACTCAATGATTGATGTATGATTTTACATTAAAATTCTTAAAAATAATAAAAGGTAAGTGTAATATAAATAGTTTTCACGTTTCTCTATTTTTTTTTTCACGAAACCTTCAATAAAAACATGCATGGCATCGTTGAAAACGGCAAAAACAAACAAAATTTTGTTTGAACTTGAAAGATTACATAAATTTAGTCAAATGTTCATAATGTTGGTTAAAATAAAAAGCTTACTTACAAGTTACAACTATATTGTACCAAACAAGAACGGCAAAATTTCAACAAATTGGTTACTTTTTGGTCCCCCCATTTCAAAATTAAAACCTTAATTTAATAAACACACTACACTTAATCAAAAATTCCCATTGGGGACCATAAGAAAATCAAATCAAAAACTTTTCTTCTTTAAATTCAAAAAATATTATTCTTGTTATTACTATTTTTGCTATATACATTAATAATTTTATTAATTATTAATAATACTACTATATAAATATATAAATACAAAAAATAAAATACTACTAAAATTTAGCAATTGGCGCCATCAAGCATTTGGCTTGGTGGTAGAGTACTGGACTCTTAGTTTCAGCCTATCCAGTCCATGAGGTCTTGGGTTCAACTCTCACGTGAGTTTATTTGTAATTTGTTTGTTTATTTGTTTAGATAGTTTATGTTTGGGCATAGAGATTTATTTGGCTCATAGATTAGCGATGTACGGGTATTTCTGTGCGTTTGTAATCCCAACTTCTGGAAATATAAAAAAAAAAAATAGCAATTGGCATGCTCGCTCCTATGGTCGAACAAACGGACACACCGCTTTATTTGCATCATGTTCTGCTTATTACAGAGAGGTGTATTTCTGTGTTCCTGTTTGTAACAGATCTCAGCCCTCAGTTTCTCTCTCTAAAAAAAAGATTACTCTTTTACAAACACTTACTTAAAAAAACACTTCACTCTCTCTTTCTTGAGATTCTTTATAGTACTCTGTTATCTCTTTCCCTTTGTCTTAAGGGGAAAAATAAGAAAACTCTGTTTTTTTCTTTTTCCTCTGTTTTTTCAATTTTCCCGATTTTTTATGTGTGGGACTATCGTTTTCTTTTGAAAGAGAAACCCAGCAGGGGATGCAAGTGAAATAACATGTGAAGTGGGAGGGTGGACAGACAAAGAGAGAGAAATAGATAGAAATCATAGAAAGGAAGATAGAAAGAGAGAGAGAGAGATCTATGTGGGGAGTTCTTAATGATGGGAACGGTTCATTTTGCTTTTTGGGATTTATCAGGTGAATGTAGTTATAAACCACTCTCTTTTTCCCTCTCCTTTCCTTTCTTCTTCTTCTGCTTCTGTTCTTCTTTGCTTTATTATCTCTCTGTCTTTTTTTGCTTGCTCTTCTTTTTGACGTTGAAATCATGGATTTCTTTTAGTCCACTGCTTTTCTTTTCTGCCCATTTGTTTGTTTTTTCAAAAGCTACAATCTTAATTTGAGCGATTTAAAGCTACGAATTGAAACTAGTGGATTTCTTTTAGCTTGGTTTTCTTTCCTTTTGTTCTGTGATTTGTTTTTGCATGTTTCGAGTTCTGGGTTTTGTGCCTCTAATCTCATGCATTGAAGTTGGATGCTTTTGGTACGAAGAACTCTTCCTGCTTCCTTGCCTAGTTAAATTAAACTTCTGGCGTTTTGAAGCTTGAATTTTTGAAGTTCGCTTTGTTGGCTTTCTAAAGGTATTTCCCTTACCTTGCTTTGGTTTTATGCTTGTAGGTTTATTCAGCCATTGAATATATGATTGCTAGCTTATTTTGCTTGATGGGAAGTTTTCAAGTTTGCCGTTTGGTCATCTCAGAAGGGGTTGTATTGTGGCCCTTGAAAATGAATCTTTTGTTTTCGCGAAAAGATCTATGAGAGCTTCAAATTTGGTAGTTAAGACTTTTTTGCTGAATAATTAGTGGGATGTGAGGGAATTTTGGTGCAATTTTGGAGAGCAATAATTAAGTAAAGATTTGGGGCGGGGCAAGAATAATAAAAATGCGATATATTTTGGTATGTTTCTTTAAGTCAAAAGAGATTCTGCAATCGAACACATTAATGCTCTGATCATGACCAGGGCTGTTCGAGATAGGATACTCAAGGATGCGAATGGTGATATTAGTGATCATCTACGCAACCACATTCATTTGACTAATTGTATCCACTTGAAGAACCATATGCATAAGCATAGCCCTATGTTGGCAGACAGATCACTTATGAGGGACCTCATAGTCCTTCAACGGTCCCGCTCCCTTAGGGACCCTTCTGCCAGTCCTCCGTCTTGGCATTCGCCTTCTGTTGTTGATTTACTTTCGAAGAAGGGTGACAGGGATGCTGTCCGGGAGGGTAGAAGGTCTGTGGGGATTGAGAAGCAGAGGGATGGTAGGAGGCTTTCGGTAGGCTCGCCGCCTTTAGCTAATTTTGCGACATCAAAAGTTGCTCCGGGTGAAGCGAGTGGGATGAATGAAGGGGTGCCGGCAATAAGTGATCGCAGTAGTAAGAGTGGAGCTAGAGATAGTAGAAGAATCAAGAGAGAAGAATCTAGTCGTAGAAGTAATAAGACTGATGTTTTGGGTGAAAATAAGGAGCCTGTAGAGGAGCAAGATGGTGATAATTTGGCTCCTGATGCTATCTCGGGTAATTCCGGACTGAAAGATAGAAAGAGTAGAAAGCAAAAGGGGAAGCATACTCAAGGTGTTCAAATGAAGACTCTATCTGAACAGTTGGAGGACCTGCCCATGGATAGTGATGATGTAGTATCTTCAAATGTCCACTTTCGTGGAAGGCATGTCGTACCAGAGAAAACTGGTGAGGAACCTGAAGTCGGCGTCCGTGGTTTTTCTAGCGGAGTAAACAGGGTGAAAAGGCGCAAGTTTCGAGGGGCAAGAAGAGCTCGGCCTGCTACCTCTTCTAGAGAGGTTGGAGGTCAGAATGAGTTGTCTGTGGCCTCTAATTCATTTGCTCAAGGTTCAGTGCGTCCGAAGTATGGTATGGAAGAGGAAGAAAATGACTACATTGAGCAAAATGTCACTAGAGCCCCAAGAAATGGGTGTGGGATCCCCTGGAATTGGTCAAGAATTCATCACAGGGGTAAAACTTTCCTTGACATTGCAGGGAGGAGTTTTTCCTGTGGCTTATCAGATTCAAGATTAAGGAAAGGTGGGGGAGGTTCCCGTGGAAGAAATGCTCCTGAAATGCCTGTGGCATCCGATCAATCAAGCTCATCTACAAAATCGGATGCGGAGGCACTGCCTCTTCTAATCGAGGCTTCTGGATCTCAGGACAGCACCGAGAATGCTGGTTGGGTGAATGACTATTCAGGGGAGCTAGGTATATTTGCTGATAATTTGTTGAAGCGCAATGTTGATTCAGACCTTGCTTCTGAAGCTAGATCTGGTGACCAACGCAAGTTAGGTGGGAACCGCCTTGGCAGGCACCAAAATCTGACACAAAAATACATGCCAAGAACTTTTAGAGACCTTGTTGGCCAAAATTTGGTATCTCAAGCCCTTTCTAATGCTGTCATGAAAAGGAAGGTTGGATTGCTGTATGTATTTTATGGACCTCATGGAACAGGAAAAACTTCTTGTGCTAGGATATTTGCCAGAGCCTTAAATTGTCAGTCACTTGAGCAGCCCAAACCTTGTGGCTTTTGCAATTCTTGTATTGCACATGACATGGGCAAGAGTCGAAATATAAGGGAAGTTGGTCCTGTCAGTAATTTTGACTTTGAGGGCATTATGGATCTACTTGATAATATGATCATCTCTCAGCTGCCTTCACAGTACAGAGTTTTCATATTTGATGACTGTGATACTTTGTCCCCTGATTGTTGGAGTGCCATATCAAAGGTCATTGATCGAGTGCCGAGGCGTGTGGTTTTTATTCTTGTCAGTTCAAGTCTTGATATTCTTCCTCATATAATCGTGTCCAGGTGTCAGAAATTCTTTTTCCCCAAGCTGAAGGATGCGGATATCATTTATACTTTGCAGTGGATTGCATCCAGAGAGGACATCGAAATTGAGAAAGATGCACTAAAACTGATAGCATCTCGGTCAGATGGATCGCTGAGGGATGCAGAAATGACACTTGAGCAGCTGAGTTTGCTTGGGCAAAAAATCTCTGTTCCTCTGGTTCAGGAACTGGTATGTTTTCATTAATACTTTGAATAGTGCTCTTTTAAAATATCTACTGTGTGTTGGTTACTGTATATGTTTATGAAGAATCCCTTCCTCCTTTATTGCTTACATTCATCCCCGAGATGGGAAGCAGCATGAAAGAAAAAAGTTATGGAAATCAGCCAATGTACATATGATTGCTCTAAATTTATGGATTTCATTTGCAGGTTGGTCTTATCTCTGATGAAAAGCTTGTGGATCTTCTTGACCTAGCATTGTCTGCAGACACAGTTAACACTGTAAAGAGCTTGAGGGTGATAATGGAAACTGGCGTGGAACCTTTGGCTTTGATGTCACAGCTTGCTACAGTGATAACTGACATTCTTGCTGGCAGTTATGATTTCACTAAAGATAGACATAGAAGGAAGTTCTTTCGACGACATCCATGTGAGTCTTAAAGGAAAAGATATTTTTTTATTCTGTTTATGATAATGCTAAATATTTGGCTAACCTTCCATTTCCACTCAAGTTCCACTTATAATAGTATATATATAGTGCGCACCTAATGTTTCATATCTGCAAATCTTGTACTTAGTANNTTATTTGATTTGGTTCAATTTTTTTTTTTTTTGGGGGGGGGGGAGGGGGCACTATGTTTATACCACTTCATATATTGTTAAATCCTTTTCTGGTCTTCAACCTTTTGCCTAGTTAAGTTGTGAGGTACTTAGATTGTGCTAAATAGAAAAGCAAACAAACATTGGAGAAACAGTTTGAATAATCATCACGTGTTTGTGTTTAAATTTTTATCTTTCTTCAAAATTGATAAATCAGTTTTATGCTATTTCAGTGTCCAAAGAAGATATGGAGAAGCTACGCCAAGCTTTGAAAACATTATCTGAGGCTGAAAAGCAACTGAGGATGTCAAATGACAAATTAACATGGTTAACTGCTGCTTTGCTTCAGCTTGCTCCTGATCAGCAGTATGTATTGCCTATTTCTTCTGCTGACACTAGTTCTCACCATAGTCCCTTGCCTATAAGTGATGTGGGTGGAAGAAATGTAGCAGGGAAAGGTGGTGAGCTTGTTGAGCTGCGTAATAACACTAGAGGCTTGTCAACAAATGCTAGGTCGGAAAATCTCCATGCTGGAAGTTCAGGGACAAATTTTGATAGGAAGAGACATTCTGTGGCTGGTGGGGCTCCCCAACAAACAGATTTGATCAGGGTTACAGGGAGGCAGAATTTAGTCAAAAACCGTAAGGAAATTGAAGAAATTTGGTTGGAGGTGCTCGAGAAGATTCAACTTAGTAGTTTACGAGAGTTTTTGTACCAAGAAGGAAAGCTGATCTCTGTCAGTTTCGGTGCAGGTACATTTTAGTATGCATTCTACTCATTTTATTTTAATAGGGCTTCTAGCAGGCGAAATTTGAACTGGCATGATACTTTTACTTGATATATGATGGTTCAGAAATATTGCTTTCTCTATTCTCAGTAATCATAGGTGTCCCCTCCTTTTAATTGTGTGTTCTTTTCTTTCAGCTCCAACTGTACAGTTGATATTCAGTTCACAGATGACCAAATCCAAGGCAGAGAAATATAGGGGGTATATTTTACAAGCATTTGAGTCTGTTCTCGGTTCTCCCATGACAATTGAAATCAGATATGAAATGAAGAAAGATGCCAAAGGTGGCTTTCAGGGACTTCTTGTTTTACCAGCTTCTAGGGATGGGCCATCTCAGATGGGCATTGATCCAGAGTCTAATTCAGGAAATAGGGTTATCAGAGATAGAGATACCGGGGTCAGCTCTCAGGCTCAGCTATTGCACGCTGAGACTCTTGAAGCAGGAAGGAGTGAAATTGTTGAAATACCAGCTTCTCCAAGAGAAGCCAAGGATAATGAACATGCTAACAACATAGAGTCTAATAGAAGTAGTTCAAGGTTGGCAGGCGCTGCAGCTTATAGGAAACCGACATTGGCTTCTACCTCAGGAAGAAGAAAACCTGGGGAACTAAGTCAGAGTCAGAGCATTGTTAGAAGCAAGGTGTCCCTTGCACATGTAATTCAGCAGGCAGAAGGAAATGGATGGTCAAAACGCAAAGCAGTTTCGATTGCTGAAAAGCTTGAACAGGAGAACCTGTATGTATATCTATCTGATTGCATCATAAGTTTTCCAATTATGTCGCCTTTTCTCTATGAGTTGGAGTTGCTTTAAGCAGCTCTTTATTATCATGAAAGCTTTATATAGTTATTGTTTAACAAGTGATCATACTTTCACGAAAATTTAGACTAAATTGGGATATAAATCTAACTTCATAATGGTAAATTTCAGGAGATTGGAACCTAGGTCAAGAAGCTTGATTTGCTGGAAAGCATCCAGAGCAACACGTCGGAAGGTAATTTGTCTTGCATCAGATTTTCTTTTGAAACTTATCATTATCCGGACGAAAACAAGTGATTATTTGTTCCAACCTTTTCTTCACTACTAATGTTGGAGAATATTACTCACTGCAATAGTTTTCAACATGCTTATTCACATTTTCTTATGTTTTCTGGCACCACAGCTCTCTCGCTTGAAAATTCGGACACGAAGACCCCATTCATTGTTGAAGCTTGTCTCATGTGGAAAATGTCTCTCTTCAAAATCTCCTAGGTAGGACAAGAAAAAAATTTTGGATGGCTTTGAACGGTTGGTGCATGACTTAATTCACATTACATTTTGTAATTAGCAAATTTTCTTGCCGTTTACAAGGTCAATTCAATCTATGAAATCTTTTTTTCTTCCTTGAATAAATGTACACAAGTTCCTTCCATTGAGAAAATGTAGGCAGAAATTAGATTGTAGTGAAGTTTTCATTATGTTTATGCTATCATTAGTTTTGTTGGGTATTCTTCCACTTCAATCCAAAAATTCATTTCACCCTACTTTGTTTGGATTTGGATTTAATTTCCATTTCCACAATCAATCCAAGCTCTTTTGAAAGCTTGAAGTTGAAGTTCTGGCAGCCGAAGTTTGTAGGCCACAAAAAGCACTTAAAGCCACTGGGTTTTTGGGCCAATCGGCCCAATCAGGCAAGCACCATGGTCTCATTCTAAGGCTTGATGTGGGCTCATTTGGGTCCAAAAAGGTGGAAAAGAGGAAAATTTAACTCAATTTCTTGACATAACTGTTAAAACTTCCAATTTGTTCTGCAATTCTAGCCCAAATTCCTTCATTTTTTTTTTTAAGATTTGGGTGAATCGGAACTCGAACCCTTGCTCTTTAGGTTCAAATGAATCTTATCTAACCACCAGAACAAATGGGAGAACTGATCAAATTCCTTCAATTTTGTTTTACCAAGAAATGACGTTACCGAACCCTTGCTCTTTATGTCCAAATGAATCCACCTAACCACCAGAACAAGGGTTGAACCAATCAAATTCCTTCAATTTTGTTTTGCCAAGAAATTTGTAACGTTTTTAAAGCATTTTCAATGGAAACAAACAAAAGCGAAAAGACTCCAAACTTTTTTCCTTAGCAAATGTTACATACATAGAGTTCATTTCATTGAACCCTTCCTTACTCCACCCAACCAACAACAACAAGAACAATCAGTTCAATTAGCTTTCTTTTGACATTTGAGGATGATGTTTGAACCCAATGACTCTAAATTTTTTTTTTTAAAAAGACCAAAAAAAGGAGTTAAATAAAAATGGCTGCCTTTTCCATGACGCCCAACCTATATTTAATTAGTACTAACAATTTTTGACTTGGCTGTCCCCCAGCATGACTATGATTATTTGATTAGTCACAGCCTTTGAAACTCTTACATGTCGGCTTGTTTGAACCCGGAAAATTTGTAAGTATTTACTCTTTTCTTCTTCTCTAACCCAAGCCTTCATTTCTTGTTCTTCCAAATTAAGTCTTAAAGACTAAACTAATTTCATTCGACGAATTATTCTCGAAATCATCACATCAATATCATTGAATAAATCTTCGTACTTTCATGAATTCCACACTTCATTCGTAAACATTAATTTACTAACTAATTAAGGGTATTTTGAAGTTTTTTTTTCCTTTTTCGAGTGTGAGATAATAATATTATAATATAATATTGTAAATTTGTAATGATGACAAAACGAGTGGGTGACACATGCAATGCACGTGATTTAATAAATCATGAAGGTAAATATTTTAGTATTAAACCAGAGACCATGAGCTGGAAATTTTTATTAAGCTTTTGAGTTTTGAAACGACTGTGTTCAGTGATTTGCAAATATGACATTATAATATATATATGTAACAATGACTTGAGAATATTCAAAGTTTGATTCAACTTTAGTTTCAATACAGTACTAATTTAAGCTTAGTGTCGGTCCGCGCGATACATTAATCTTGATAATTTGATTATTGTAAATTATAATATGTTCATACTTCAAATGGTCTGCAGTCTGCTGGTGGAACATTTGGATTATGTTTACTGTTTAGTCGGTCATGAAGATTTGAAGTTATAATAATAATATAGGCTAATTGTTCAAATAAGGGCCTAACGTTATCGAAAATGCTCAAATAAGGGCCTGATCTTTTAATTTGGCCAAATAAGGGCCTAACGTTATCGAAAATGCTCAAATAAGGGTTTGGTGTCAGTTTGGATGAAGCGTGAGACAGGCCCTTATTTGAGCATTTTGGCAAACGTTAAGTTCTTATTTACCCAAATTCAAAGATGGGACCCTTATTTGAGCATTTTGGCAAACATTAGGCCCTTATTTGGCCAAATTAAAATATCAGGTCCTTATTTGAGCATTTTGGCATACGTTAGGCCCTTATTTGAGCAATTAGCCAATAATATATGCAAAAGAAGTTGTCCATTTGTTTTAATTATCTTCGTTTTATCATTTTAAATTTAAGTTTTTTAACCATATGTTTAATGCCCTTTTCCTTTCTTCGGCTACCAAATTCAATGCCCAATTCTTGTTAAATTGTTTAAACACGGCCCTATCCCATAGCTTGAAAAGAGTGGTTAAAGGCTAACGTCATTTACCTAAAAAATACAATTTGACATAAAAAAATTAAATTTGCCATTAATTTTACCTTTGATAGTCCTTCAACATTTTAGTACAGACTACAAATCCGTAGCCATTAGAAGCTACTATATTGGTTTGAATCGAATTATATCGGATTTTGAAAGAAAAACTTACTTGATGTATATTTTCTTTTATAAGACTTGAATCTAAAATCTCACTTAAAAAATATCAAACTCTTTTCAAAACAATATTTAGTAAATTTTCAATTAAAAAGTATACTTATTTTGCTATCTATTGGTAAGGACTAAGGACTATACAATAATATGAACCGACAATAAGAATATAACAAAACATTGAATAAACAAGTCTTTATAAATTTCATATCAAAACATATAGGGATCGTATATATTAAAGTGTTGTAGAGTTTGTTCACATTTGATTCATTTAATTAAATCCCAATTACACCAAATCATTGAACAAACCCGTGGATATATAAAATAAAAATATATATATATATACTCCTATTTCATTGAAAAAAGTCACAAACCAAGAAACACTTCTTTGACTTCAATCAAACTTTAGCTTTACAATCTATTGTGCTCTAAAACTAAATGTTCTTAACCTACCACGCTTACATAAGGTAATTTGAACTAATCACGAAATCTACGTGGCATTATTATCGATCAATTATCCTAAATCATCCATATATATATTGTATCGATAAAATATAGTAAACTCTTACATCAAATCATTGATTAATGAGCTTAACATCGATTACCATTTACTACAAACAAAGATATTAGTATCATAATAAGAATTATACCATATGCTCCGTAGTTCGTATGTACGAATTTTAAATTAAATACAATCATGGGTTATTTTCAAAAGTCTAAAGTTGAAATCATTACTATATATATTTATTTATTTTTGGATTTATTTACATTAAAATTTTAATTTTTAATGGGCTTTGGGAAACAGCGCATAAACCGGTGTGTTTTGTCTATGGTCCAATCCAAACAGTACCTATCCATTTCTTTGACCTTTTCATTTCAAGTTCAATGGATTGACCGCGCTCAACGTGGCGTGATCTCAACGGATAATAATCATTGTTTCTTTTGACGGAAGCGAAACGCACCACGTGGCGTGAACTTACCATCGGGAGCCAACGGTTTGGAGCAAACACGTGGACACGTGTAAATCAACGATGACTGATGACGGTTTGAGCCAGCTCTCTATCCCGGATCGCCACGTAGCATCTTCACGGCAAGATTCAAGAATCCCGTGTTTTTTTTTTCTTTATTTAATTTTCTTTTCAGTGGCAATAAAAGGGCCTTTATTTACGTTTTCTCTGGGGTGATGGATTTATTAACAAAAGGATTAATCAAAGATTAAGTGTGAATTTGCCGTTCTTTTCAGTTTCTTTTTTCAATTTGAAATTGAATTCAGAACACGTATTTGACAGATTTGATTTAAATTTTAAATGAAATGATAATTAACAGGATAATTAAATTTGATCACTATCTCAAAAAAAAAAAAAGATCACGTTGTGGTTTAATGAAATGATAATTAACAGGATAATTAAAATTTGATCACAATGTTGTTTAATTATTTAAATGAATAATAATTTATCCTTAATTAAGGGTTTGATTATTTGAAGCTAATTATTCTTTGATTCAAAAAATGGCGATGGCGTTTGACTTAATTAATTCTTTGATTGAAGCTAAAATTGTTCATTATTTTCGAAATGTTAAATTGAAAAGTAGGCAATCAATTAACAATTCAACACCTTATATCACTCCAATTTAAGTGGCGCTTAAGCTTAACCCACACGTTCAAAATTTATGTACTATATTAAAAGATAGGTTATCTAGGTGATACGTGATTTGCATGGTTGGTGGGTTAAAGTAAACTGTCTAGCCTCTACATTTTGGTAACATAATAATATGAATGAAGGCGGCTTTGGCCCTAGTAGGGTAATAGGGTTGGCCGGGGACTATGTCGTTTTAAGTGTTTTATAGAGATGGAACAAAATTTCTTGGCGGGAAAATTACCTGATTAGAACGGCTTTGTGGAACCCAATGAACCAAAAACTGATATAGACGTTAGGCCAAAACTATCCAAATAGTTAGCTGCTGTGCAATCTCCATGCTTAGGTTAGATTCTAACACCAACCGGCTGTTAAGCCTTTGTGGAACTGTCTTTTTCATTTTTTTTTAATAATTAACCCCATTTCATTCAACTTCTTACTTATTATTAGTACTCTTTCAAGTTGGTCACAAGTCTACATCAACATGATTCACGACAGGTGTTTTGGATTTTCAAGGAAGATCCAGTTTTTCCGGTGCAAAAAGTAATCGATTACGTAGTTTTACTGAGATTTGATGTAATGAGGGATTATATTCCTAAAATTATTGTAAAATCAGTTACATGAATGAAAGTTATCTATTTTTTTTTTTTAAAAAAAAGTTGGTCACAAGTCTAGACAATATCACAAATTTAGAGAATTACTATATCACTTAATTGAAATGATCACAATACTATTATTTATCATTTTTATAACTAAAAAAGTAGAGGTTCAAGAATGAGATTTCATTTCCATGCAACCATATGATTTTCACTAATAAAGTACATATAATTATTATGAGTATATTAAGTTTGGTATAATTGGTACGAAAGAAATTAGGCCATTTAGCTGAACTGATTCAAAAAGAATAATGAATATGATTATATGAAGATGAAGATGGGTAGGTAAAACAGAAGCAAATATTTACAATTTTAGAAAAGTCTTCAATATTAATTTTAGCTCTTTTCACCATCAGCCATACTTTATATATTTACAATCCCACATTAATTTTTTCAAATAAAAGTGGTTGCCATGTTCCAAATTCCAACTTGCTCTTCCTCCCATTTTTAACTTTACTCTTTCATTTCACTTTCTTTAACCCCTTTTTCCTTTGTTTTCAAAATTACTCCAAACAAAAACCAATCCTTTTCTCCATTTCCCCTTCTCTATGGTTAATTTTGTTTCAATTGATGTACTTTTAAGATGGTTCCATCCAAGATTGGTATAAAGTAAAATTGGAAGGATTATGATGATAATTATTAGTAATAATAATTATTATTAATATTAATATATAATATATAATAAATATTAAAAAAAAAACATTAGTAATTATAAGATTTCATTGAACTCTCCAAAGAGGCTTTTGTCGACTAAAGACATGCTCTTTTTCTGAACATGTTGTAGTTGTCCGTTTGTTTTTTAGAGAGTTGGATTTTGCTTTTTGGAGGTCAACTTGTGTAAATTGTGTTTATGGGGTAAACGGTTTTTAGTCAAAGTGGGAAAATTGTTTCTTTGCCAGATGGATTTTTTGGCAGCAACTTCAACTTACAAAGCTAAAGGCTAAAGCTATATATATCATATATATAATAATAATAAAAAGCTTAATAAAGCTATAAAACCCTCTTTATATTGTTGTAATGAATTCACACAATTTCCACGCGCCAAAAAGTCGCGTGGGACCCCCGGTGGCTTTTCTTGGGTCAACCCTTGAAGCAAATCTCAAGTTATGCCCATTTTTTGCTAGATAATAATGGGAAATGAAAATTGTAATCATACTCTTCCACCAGTAATAATCCTCTTTTAGAAAAAGCTTTTTTTTTCTCTAAAAAAAATTAAAATTTTTTTCCCAATATTTGTTTGATTTAGATTTTGCTTCACCTAATTATTTTAACCAAGCATCAAATAAAATTTAATTAAAACTAGGATTTTATTTTTTTAATGTGTGTAGGTGCATATGCATATTTTTTTTTGGCCAAAGGTGCATATGCATATTAATTATTAATAAAAGAATTTATAGCCCCTAGTCTTATTTTTCCCTGTTTTCCTTGTTGATGAGAGAAATTCCATCCATCATTCAAACTCAAGCATTGTTTTTAATTTTTATCTTCAAAGTGAAATGTGGTGGTTTTTATTTTTTACATCTCATCTTAAAGTAAAAATTGAATTATTTTTTATTATTTTTTTAGTTTATCTTTTAATCTTTTGTTTTGGTGGAAATATTTTATCTTTTAATCTTTTAATTTAAAGTAAAAATTATCATTATGTAAAATAAATAGAGAATTTGCCAAATGCCAACGTTACAACATTATAAAACCAAAAAAAAAAAAACTAGAAAGAGAAAAGATCCAACAAGGATCTAAATAAATGAAACCAGACAAAACTGATCTCATAATCTTCAAAGCTCCATCCAAGAAATCCAAATTCTGGGGAAAAAAATTTTTAATTTAATTTTTTAACGACCCTACAAAAAGCCGTCCTTTTTGGTTTTTTACAAACAGGTACGAAGAAGGTAACCAAAGCTGTACGCATTTAAAACTCTCTTTTATTGCACAGTTAAAGAGTAGAAGAAAAGAAGAAACGAATGGACAAGAATCTGGATAATTATCCGTCAAAGCCATACAAGTCATTTTCACAGCAACTGCATTGAAATTCTTAGAGAGAGAAAATAAAATAACACAAAACGAAGAAAACAAATAAGAAGGAAGGAGAAAAAAGGAGAAGGTGAAGAAAAGTGGAACAAATAATTTATTTAGGAAAAAAAAAAAAGTCTTTCCTAGGAAAATTCACTCCCTTTTTCCTTTCTCTCTTCCTAAACGCGGATTCACTTCTTTAAACAATTCATCTTCCCTCTTTGAAAGAATCCCATTTTTTTTCTTCTCTTTTACATTTCACTTGTGTGTGTATAAAAAAGATAGCTTTTTTTGTTTTTCTGGGTTTTAAAAGACCAAATCCTTTCTATTTGAACATTCAACAACCAACCCTGAACTAGAATAAGGCTGAAAGTTCTTGGGTATTCTTTGTTTTTTCTTTCATTTTCATTTTCCTTTGGCCTTTTTCATTTCATTTGTTTGTTGCAGATCTAATTCTGTTGTGGCTTAGAGTTGTTTCTCTAAAGACATCTTTTTAGAATTCAACTTTGGAGTTATCAACCATGGCGACAGCAGCTATATTTTCTTCTCTAAGGAGGAGAAGATCGCCCTCTCTTGAGGCTTTCTTGGCTCCCGTTGACTTAACAGAAGTTGCCCTCGTTCAAACCCTGGCAGCCATCTCATCTGAGCTTGTTTCTTGCTTTTCCAACAAAGTTTTCTTCTTTCAGCGAAGGAATTCTCGATCTTTAATTAGAAAGATTGAAATTTTCGTGATTCTGTTGGAGTATTTGAGGGATTCAGGATCGGGGTCCCTGTCAAGCCTGCCTTCAACAGCTATATTGTGCTTCAAGGAGCTGTATTTGTTGCTATATAGGTCAAAGATATTGCTTGATTATTGTGCTCAATCCAGTAAGTTATGGCTCTTGCTTCAGAACCATTCAATTTCAGGCCATTTTCATGATTTGAATCAAGAAATTTCTACCCTTTTGGATGTTTTCCCTATAAAAGATGTTGAATTGAGCGATGACGTTAGGGAACAGGTTGAATTGTTGCAAAAGCAGGCTAGGAAGGCAAAATTGTATGTTGATAAAGGTGATGAGAATTTAAGGTTAAGGTTATTTTCGTTTCTTGATGAGTTTGAGAAGGGGAGAATACCAAACCATGTAGAATTGAGGTTGTTCTTTGTGGAGAGATTGGGGATAAGGGATGCCAAAAGTTGTAGGTCTGAAATTGAGTTTTTGGAGGAGCAGATTGTGAATCATGAGGGAGATATTGAACCTACGGCTTCTGTGCTTAATGGATTTGTAGCAATTACCAGATATTGTAGGTTTTTGCTATTTGGTTTTGAGGAAGATGAGGTGCAGTTGGCTTCTGGGAATCAGAAGAAGCCGAGAAAAGGGTTGATTACTCGGGAGATTGCCGATACATTTTTAACTATTCCCAAGGACTTTTGCTGTCCAATATCCTTGGATTTGATGAGGGATCCAGTGATAATTTCTACAGGGCAGACCTATGATCGGAGTTCAATAGCTAGATGGATGGAGGAAGGGCATTGTACTTGTCCAAAGACAGGGCAAATGCTCATTCATAATCGCCTTGTTCCTAATCGAGCTTTGAGAAACTTGATCGTACAGTGGTGTACTGCTCATGGAATCCCATATGAGCCTCCAGAGACCACTGATGCATCTGCAGAGGCTTTTGCTGCAGCTTTGCCAATTAAAGCAGCAACTGAAGCCAATAGAGCAACAGCATCACTTCTGATTCAGCACCTAGCAAATGGGTCTCAGAGAGCTCAAACTATTGCTGCTCGTGAGATTCGCTTGTTGGCTAAAACAGGAAAAGAGAACCGTGCTTTTATCGCAGAGGCTGGGGCAATACCACACTTACGGAAGTTGCTGTCATCTTCAAACCCTATTGCTCAAGAGAATTCTGTTACTGCAATGCTGAATTTATCCATTTATGATAAAAATAAAAGTCGAATTATTGATGAGGAAGGTTGTTTAAGTTCAATTGTTGAAGTCTTGAGGCTTGGGATCACGACAGAGGCTAGGGAAAATGCTGCAGCGACATTGTTCAGCCTCTCTGCAGTTCATGATTATAAGAAGAGAATTGCAGATGAAGGCGGGGCAGTTGAAGCGTTAGCAGGGTTATTGAGAGTAGGGACCCCAAGAGGGAAGAAGGATGCTGTGACTGCTTTATTTAATCTGTCCACTCATACTGATAATTGTGCACGAATGATTGAGGCCGGAGCTGTTACAGCGCTTGTATCAGCTTTGGGAAATGAAGGGGTTGCTGAGGAAGCAGCAGGTGCATTGGCCTTGATTGTCAGGCAGCCAATTGGGGCTGAAGCAGTGGGGAAGGAAGAAATGGCAGTGGCAGGATTATTAGCAATGATGCGATGTGGAACACCGAGAGGGAAAGAGAATGCCGTTGCTGCATTGCTTGAGTTGTGCCGGAGTGGTGGCACTGCAGCAACTGAAAGAGTGCTTAAGGCCCCTGCATTGGCTGGTTTACTTCAGACTCTATTGTTTACGGGTACAAAGCGAGCAAGAAGAAAGGCTGCATCACTTGCTAGAGTATTTCAGAGATGTGAGAATGCATCATTGCATTTTGGTGGATTGGGTGTTGGATATGCATTTGCAGGCAACTCAACAACAAATAGGGATTCAAGTTTCGCTGGTGATGTATCGGTGCCTATGTCCATTTCAGTGCCTGTGTTGTAATGGTAACATCACCTTGTGGTGTTGTCCTCCATGCTTATATAAGTTCCATTTTTGTTGGTAATATATATTTACAAATTCTTTCATTGAAATTCCAGATAAATGAGAAATTTATAGAAATGAAATACCTGATCTTGTTGTGGGAGAATCATACAAGTGTTACTTAGCATTTAGCTTGATCTTATATATATTATATCTATAAAATGTAATGTCCAGTGAATAACAACACCATTATTATACAATAATACTGAAAAAGCCTGTTACAAGTTCATGACAAATATACCAGCAGCCACATTAAAGCGGCTGCAATTTGCATTTTGCTATTAGTTAACATGAATCAAATACTTTGGGCGTGTGGAAAATTGTTTAATTTTGGAAGTCATATTAGTCTGAGTTTTTTGCTGGTTCACTGCTTAAAACAATGGGCAGGAAGATTCTGCAAAGACAGTTAGTCATGGCTTGAGATTTTCCTCCATACAGGAAAGGAAAGTAGTTCCCTGGGTCCCATTTTTGTATAGGACTTGATAAAGCTTTATTCCAAAATCCTGTTTACTCTTTAAAATTGGGATTGTCTCAGTTGGTAGAAGTGGGTTCTTTTATTGCAAGAGAGAAAAGAGTGGCAACTAAAACTCCAAGCCCCCTGCTAAAATTGGCCATTCATTTGTTGCAGTTCATTGGCAGTAACAAGCACATTTTTGATAGTGAGATTACATTGTAACTTGCTTTAAGCTTTGCCCTTATTATGTCACTTGGACTAGGTTCATAAGGCATCATCTGTTTTATCTGTTCAATGTTCCGGCATATAAAATCCGAGGAAACTTCATGTCATTAATAAAATCCTGAATGAATATTGGACTTGAGTCAGAAGTTGGATTCTATTTGGCTCAAAACTCACATGGTCATTAAAAAAATTTGAAGAAGCATCTATAAAAGCTAAGGCAGTCAAAAAAGCCATAGTTTGATTCTGATGTTTGTGTTACCTCGAAACCCCATTAGAATAAGGCATCTCAACTTTATATTTAACTCGTATAAGAGAATTAACTTTATGAAGATTCTGATGAGGTATTGAAAAGAAGATATTTCAACAATGGGGGTGGGAAGGGAACTTTCTGGAGACCAAAGGAGTGGTTGCCTTTGCAAGTGATGTAAGATTTAGAGTAGCTTTTAGTTTCTTCTTTCAAATCATAGCTTCTACTATCACTTAGTGGGCAACATTTATGATAATGATGATGATCTAAGGGGGACACCAATGCCTTTGTTCCCTCAGATTCTCATCTCCTCATAGTCTGAATACATGTCATCATCCATTCATTGTACTATTAGTATTTTCTCATTTCTTCTTTCATTTTTTATCGTGTGCGCGTGCACACACACACATACATAGACACACGATACATTATTTGAAATCGAGACCCGAAGATTAACTGTATATAAATAGAAATGGGTAAATTAGGTTCAAAGTATCAGATGGATAAAATCTTTGTATTGCATTATGCAAGAGGATTTGCTTTGCATATAGAAATTTGGTGTGTGGGGGAAGAAGTACCCAAAGTGCAAGAGCAAGTTGGCAACTTTCTTAAAAATCTATTGGATTATGTTTGCATAAGAACTTTTATGACTAAAAAAATATGGTTCAAGTTGAGCTTATCTAAAGTTGAATCATGGCAGGAAGTGCTAATACTGCGGTCAGTAATTATAGTAATCAGACATCAATGATTGTTATTGCAGGTATAATTAGTTATTCTTTATTCTTCTTTTTTAATTATTTTCTATTGCTAGAAATGCCCCAACTTCACTACTAAACTCAAAAATGGGGAGGAAATGGGTGGAAGCAATGAAAAATAGCCAAAAAGAAAAGGAAAAAGGATTAGACAAAAGGGTTCAACTTGAACAAATTTGGGTCCCAATAATACATTGTTGATACCAACTACCCTTTAGAAAAAAAAATAGGAAAGAGATTGAAAATTGCATTTGCAGACAACACATGAAACAAATGCAAGTTCTACATTGTACATTTGATGGGAGTTTCATCTGCTTGGAGTTGGAGATTCATTTATTTAGATTGGGATTTTAGTCCTTATACTTTTTCTAACAAGTGTATAAATTTTTTTGGTTTAGGAAGAAATTATTGAGGGTTTTAAGGGGGGCAGGTTTATTTCCTTTTCTTTGATGGGGCAATATATATTGATGAATGTAGGGCTTTTCTCCCACATGAAAATGAAACATCTTGGTTTTTATTACCTGAACTTATAGCTGGAAACAAACGTCTCAAGTTATACATTGTTTGTTGTTACATTACTGTCAGTTTCTGTCATTTTTACAAGTGTGACCGCTATCTCCTGTTTTCAGAAGCAATAGTCATGGCTGATTTTCTTGCTTCTATGGCTTAGCTTATTCAGAATTTTGTTCAATTACGCTGCTGTAATCATTTGAGATGGTCAGCATTGATCAAGAAATTAATATTCTAACTTTCTAGAAGGTGTTCTTTACCCGCTAAGAGACATTAATGTTGAAGATAGTTAAGTGAAGCACTAGAAATCTACAGTCAATTTCTTCCCTTCAAATAGGAGGAACTGCCAATTAGGTAGCATTATTAAGTTACTAATAATAATAATTACCCAAATTAACAAAGAGTATAAGTTTCTATGTCTTGACATAGACAGTTGCCAATTAGGTAGCATTATTTCGACACGCTATCTTATCTTATCTTATCTTATCTTATCTTATCTTAATCTAGGGAACTGAACAATCTATTTACTTAAGAATCTCTAAAATAAACGAGTATTAGTTACTTAAATATTTCTTCATGGCAAAGCAACATGGTGTAACCATATCTCTCAATGGAAATATGTCTTGTCCCTTCTTTATTATTGAACCAAATTTCTGGTCTGAGGAAGTAAATGTAGACATAATATCAAAACCCAATTTATGGTTTTGCCAGAATAGGTTTGGAGTTTTTGACTTTGGACCAGTCTACTGTTGTGCTGGTAAGTGGTAATGAAGTCTTTGTAATTTGGATTTGCAGCCTCAAATCTCAAATCCCAAATCCCAAATCCTTAGGGAAAAAAATAAGTGGTGGATGATAATGCAAGATACAGGTGAGGTGCAGGGCAGGACACAAAGTAAAGAGCATTGAATATTTGAATTGAAGAATGAAGACTCTAGAAGATGTTCTTGAGTGTTTGATTGGGTGAAAGATGAAGTAATAATGATGCTCTAATCTAATGGTAATGGTCAGCCCACAGATATATTTATTGCATTAAGATGATTGAGTGGTGATTTTTAAAGATGCAATTTGGAAAATTTCCAAGTAGGCGGCCAAGCCCATATCTGCCGTACCAAATTTTGGTCATCATCACTCATAAAGTCATCATTTCGGCTTTGTAAAAGAAAAGTCTTCTTCTACTTGTTTTTTATTTACTAGTAGTAAGTAGTGTATAGTCACAAAAAATGAAAAAAATTAACCATTTTGGAATTTTCTTCACACAAAAAAGGAATTGTTTATGGATATGAAAACGCGTGTGCTTATGTATAAGTTACATTGGGCCAATTGGGCCTTGAAGCCCAAATAAGAAATTCGATACACTACAGCCAATTTGGATGTTTTTAGGGTTTGAGATCCAGAATTGAAATTTTCAGCCTTAATCGCTTCCTCAGACCATCTTCCCCCATTATCATCGCCTCTCTCGAGTCTCCACCAAATTCCCGCCTTTTTCACTTGCTCAGATCCAGTATTCTACACATTTACTGGCATTCATTCTTTTGTCCTTTTGAGTTCGCAAGGGTTTTTTACCTTTTTCTTTTTCACCCAAATCCGGAATCCCCTCCACGGCCGGCGGTGCTTCCACTCACTCTGGTTGAGCATGGCAATAACAAGGGCGATGAGCAAGAAGGCGAAGAAGAAAAAGAAGGAAGAAGAAGAGGTGGATGAGGATAGATTGAGCGATCTGCCGGACACCATTTTAGTTCACATCCTTTCCTTTCTGCCGGAAATAAGGTTTTGCGTTCGAACCACTCTCCTCTCCAAGAGATGGAACAACGTATGGGCTTCTCTTCCAGACCTCATCTTCGACAATTACCAAGGCGGAAGAAACGCTCAGTGGTTTAAGAATTTTGTGTCCCATGTATTGTTCAGGCGCGACAATCTCCCTCTCAACAAATTATCTTTCAAATACCATGAGGAAGATAAGTCACTCTTCACTAGCCTAATCAACTATGCCATGTCGTATAATGTGCAGCATTTTAGCCTTTCCCTACGATCACCATCTTTGACATGCTTATTCCCTCTGTTCAATATCTCCAACTCCTTGAAAACTCTCAATTTGGAATTTTTTAGCAATTTACATCTACTAGAGGATTTCACCCTTCCCAGCCTCACCACTTTAAATCTCTTTTTCTGTAGTTTCCGGGATAATGGTGAATTCGTTTCGATAGACCCTTTTGTAGGACTCTTCAATCTCAAGAGTTTGCAACTAGTTGACTGTTCAATGGCTACCATCTCAAATCTTAAAATTAGCGGACCTCAACTTGTTAGTTTGACCATAACAGGCCTTCACCGTTGTTTTAGTTTGCAAATAACAGGCCTTCAAGTTGAGATTTTAGCCCCAAAACTCCGTTTTTTCAGTACGAGATGTTTTCATCAGATGAAATTCTCCGATCTTGACTTTCCGCTCTTGGAAATCGTGGATATTGGTTTACTTGTTGACGCTGATTTGATGACTATGTTTCGCCAGCTCTATAATGCACAGTCTCTGGTGCTTTCCTCCGGCATGATTAAGGTACATTTTCATTTTCTCTCAACACTATGTATTATTTCAATAATGGAATTGGCATGCCTCTCACAAGTCACAACTAATACTAATTCAGGGTCTCATGAAGTTTCCTGATGTATTAGAAGATCAATCATCTCCCTTTGTTAGATTGAAAACTTTGAAAGTGAGATGCCCTGCCCATTTGGTGAGCTCTTTCAATATGCCTGACATTGTGATGAAGTATTTTGGCGAAAACATAACAGTTGAGAAGATTAATGGCTGAAGAGGTATTATTTACAGTGAGTAGTGTGCACTACTTGTGTTTTGCTAGTAATTTTTGTTCATCCTGCCCTTATTTCTTGGAACTTACGGCATGTGAAATTTTCCTTATTGTTGTTTTTAACTCCTAGTTGAGTGTAAATGTGAAGATGTTTAACTATTTAATTTCAATCAAGTTGTGTTCCTTGTCTTAGCAATTGTCTCCTATATTAATTCTGTTTCACTTGCCCTGATAATTCAGGAATTTAGCTAATGATAGTTGAATCCATTACTGTACAGTAGCTTCAGTCCCCTTATTACTCTGTATTACTATGGCTGTATATACATGATACATTCATTCAGTCCCCTTACTACTCTTTTGGCTTTATTTAAAGATTCTGTCTAGCATTTAAATCCAGCTTCCCTTACCAATTTCCTTCTCCCAAGTAATAGAATAGTAAGAAATGTTCCCAACAAACCCTTTACTCAAATCGGCATCCAAGTCCCATGTTCCATAAAACCTTCCTCTTAGAGTATTCCAATTAGGCCCTTCAAGTATTGTGTAGTTGTGATAAATCAATGGTTGATTCATGCATCCTTGTCCGAGGCAAGGGAATCCGCTGTCAGGACCGAATGGTCCTGTTTTATGATCATTTTTGGGGCACTTGGCTGCAAAAGTGTCCATGTTGCCATTCTTAAGCATGATCATCCAAAATTGCCATGGATTTGGGGTGTCTTCAACTTGACATTTAGAGCCTAGGTAAAATTCCTTGTTTGCAGCATACAAGTTTACATCAGAAATGGCATTTAGAGCCATTAAGAAATGCATGCTGCTCATACGTATGATGAGAGTTGAAAGATGCAATTATGATTAATCCCAAGTTGAGAGAGTTGACAATTATTTTCCATTGGGTGATTAATCCCATTATCTTTTGGATTGGGATGATTAGGAAATTACCATCGCCATTCGTTTAATCCCTTTCCAATTATGATTTGGAATCTTTTTTCCTAATTGGGTTAGGACCTAGGACAAACAATCTACAAGTTGGAGGGTTTAGAGCCGTTAATTTTGAGTGAAAACTGAGAAGGTGCGACGGTGAGTGATGGCGCCGCACAATGTTCGCCGTCCGTTTAAGCGAGCAGCGATATCCGATCAGCAGAAGCGCAGGGAACTGTCGTTGCTCCGTCAAGCACAGAATCGTCGTGACGCTCAACAACAAGCTCGCTGCTTAGCCTCCTGTATTCTGTCGCTCCAGTCTCCAGTCCCTGAATCCGAACCCGAAGCCGAACAACCTGACATTGAGTTAGAAACCGCAACTGAAGCCGAGCAAGAGTGTGTTGCTGGAGCTTCGTCAAAGGACCTCGATGCCCGACGAGCTTCCAAGCTCCGGGGACCCGAAGTTCGAAAATGGTTCGCGAAACAGCTTATGCTTCCCGAGTGGATGATTGACGTCCCCGATCGATTGAGCCAGGACTGGTATGTATTAGCAAGGCCATCTGGAAAACGATGCTTGGTGGTATCATCAAATGGAACGACAGTGAGCAGGCAACGAAACGGTTCAATTTTGCATAATTTCCCGTCCGCTTTACCAGCCGGAGCCAAGACCAGAGACGGGTCGGCCTCGGGCTCGGGCTCAGCTCAATCGTATTGTATCCTGGACTGCATTTTCCACGAGTTGGATCAGACTTACTATGTCATTGATGTGGTTTGTTGGAATGGGTATTCTCTCTATGATTGCACTGCTGAGTTTAGATTCTATTGGTTGAACTCGAAGCTTGAAGAGATCAATGGTGCTTCCTACTATCACAAATATAGATTCAGTGCTGTTCCTGTGTATAATTGTGATCAGAACGGCTTATACACTGCGTATGCTGGTGTGGTGCCTTATGTCAAAGATGGGCTTCTATTCTATAACAAGCATGCACACTATGAAACTGGTAATACGCCTCTGGTATTAGTCTGGAAGGATGATAACTGTAGTCAATATGTTATTGACACAAATAGTAAAGGAGAGATTCCAAGCCAACAACAGGTAGTTTTGGAGCTACAAGACAATGGAAACTTGGTTACATCAGATGACCCCCCGGTCGTTTTTGGTATGATCCAACAGTCAGGGCTAGATCATTCCGGGAACCTTTTACGATTTGCTATTAGTGATGGAGGTTTGAGTTTTTCAGATGGGAAGCTTGATCAGGCTGATTTGAATTATCTTGGCAAGTCAAATCGAGCTCGAGCTTTTGCGGATAGTTATTCAAAGGTTTTGTTCCAGTATAGAGTTCGGCATTCTCCTTTGAAGATAGATGATCTACTACTAGCATCTATTAACTCGCCTGATGATGACCAAGAAAACAAACCTTGTGACATGGAGATGGCTGGTTGACCAAGAGGTATTTACAGTGCCTGATTTTGGGGGGTCTTGCTTTCTTTTCAAAGGCAATTATCCTGATGTTACAAGAAAGAGAATGAGCACTGGCCCTTTTGGTTCAAGGTAGTTCAATAGGAGTTTATTGTATGTATTGAATGCCAATTGCAAAGCATTCCATATATGCACAAGTTAGCATTTCCTTTTGTTATCTTCACAATTCTATTTTCATTTGGGGTAATGTTAGTGTGATTTATGAATTGAAAGGTTAGAGATGTCAACTGCCTCTAGCCAGTAGATATTTGCTATCTTCTTTGATTTTCAGCAACTAAATACTTGGTAGAAACATTAGCCAATGGGACATTGCATTTAAATGCAGCAAGGCCAAGAAATTAGAAACCCAACATCATCGCCATTTCTAAATTAGACAACTTGAAAGATAAAACCAAAAGCCCAAAAAGAATAAACCCAATTTTGGGTTTTGAGGTCCATAATGGAGCCGTCTCAGTAACGACTTCTTTATTAAAGTTTAAAGCCTATCCAAATTTCTAACTTTTATTTATACCTATTTAAAGTTGCATTCTTGTGTCCTTACTCAGTTCGCTAGGGTTTTTTTTTTTTTCCTTTTTTTCACCCAAATCCCCTCACGGCCGCCGGTGGTTCATCTGGTTGAGCATGGAATAGGTTGAGCAATTTGACTGACAGCATTTAACTTCACATCCTTTCCTTTCTGCAGGAAATCAGGCTTTGCGTTCGAACGACTCCCTCCAGGAATTATGGGCTTCTCGTCCAGATCCTTGTCTCCGTTTGTACGCAAAACCTGATTTCCGGTAGGAAGGATGTGAAGTAGAATGCTGTCAGGCAGATCGCTCAATCTATACGGCTTATTTGAAGCAATCTTGATGTTAAGGAATCCTTCCCTTCTTGAGAAGAAACAAAGCATGGTCCCATCAATGGACTTCCAAAACTCAGAAGATCAGATAGGGGGTTCCAATATTACTAGGTTGGCTTCTACAAATTCTACTTCTATGAATAGGTATATAAGGCATAAGCCTAGTTTTGTGTTTTGTAATATAATAATATAATAAAATGTAGATATTTTGGTATATGGGTAAAGGTGGCTATCAATTCACAGGCGGAGTTGTTATTACTAACTTTTGTAATAATTCTTCTTTGTATTAAAAGCTAAGAAGAGGCTCAAAAGAATTTTTTTTTTTTATATATGACTATATTTTTCTTCAAATGTGTGAAGGACAACAATGTACTATAAAAGATATACTAATAAAGCCACTGCTAAATTACATTAATTAAGTACACTTACATGAGAGACTAATGGAAAACAACTCTAACTCTTACGCGCCCTATATATATAAGAACACAAGGTCCACAACAACACTCAATATGTTATAGATAATTTTCACTCAAGTACGTACCACCAACTCATCATCCCAACCAGATTGCTTTGCCTCAGAGAACGTGACAGTAACATATGAAGAAGATCGAGGAAATCTCATTACCTTTTGGATAGCCGGCTTTCTTTGACTTTTCTGCCGCCCGTCTCCATACCAAATAATGCTCATATCCTCCAGGACATGACCATTCTTCAGAAAAAACCTGATCAGCTCAAGCTCATCAAGGTTGTAACAGTCCATGTCAAATAACTTTACCTTCTTGAGATGACATGACAAACATTCAATAGCCTCGTCTGGTATCTCCGATATATAATCAACAAAACATGCAAACTGCCCAGCATGCAAGTAAAGGTTGCACATTTGTAAATAATACGAGTAATAATAAATAGAATCAAATTAGGAACTATATATATATATGCCATAAGAAGAGAACAGAACGTTTATGGACATGAAAAAAATGGAAGCAGCAGCAAGTTTGAAAAGTAGTAAGAAGTGATGTGCATATATAACCTGATCCATAGACCAAGTTTTAGTTAACCCTTCCCTATGAACCATAGAAGCCCGTTGGATATACATGATCATGACTTCATAGGTTCAGCCAAAATTCACTGACAGTTGAATATACATGATCATGTCGTTAGCCATAGCATTTTATGGGACAATTAGATGCAGTGGACATTGACAATGTTGGTCATATCTTTCAGGCTTCTCAAAGGCTCTTTTAAAGATGTATGTATATTCAGGCTTGCATAAATACTATACTAGTGCAACTTTGAGTTCAGAGATCAAATATTACCGGTTCCAATCTTAGATAAAGACGATGTAGGTTGGGAGCACACTTCATCAAGTAGATTAGTGGCTGTACGTGGCATTTGCGCATGTTAATGGGCAATAACAGCGCCTTCAAATTATAAAATGTAGTGAAGAACTCTGGTTTAGCAACTGCAGGGTAAATATACTGTAGAAGAGAAAATGAGGAATTATTTAGTTCTATATGTATATATGAATCTAATTTGATCGCACATATCATTGTCAATTGAGAATTTAGCTTTTTAAACACCTCTATCTCCAATTTAGCTCACTCACGCATAAAAATTATATAATTCTAGTGGAATGGAGAGAAGTTCAATTCAACCCATACCTCCAAAATCCACTTGTGTAGTTTCAAAACCTCTGCATGACGAACCCCTCTCAGAATCTTCAACATATGATCAGCAAACTCCTCAGGTAGCACCACAACCACATCATCCAATTCATAGTACCATGACCCGAAAATGATGGCTGCCTGCAGAAAAGAAGGGTCGTTGTCCCAAGAGATGTTCTTAGCCAATGGACCCTTGAAAACAAATTGCACAAGATTCGGGCAAGTAATTTTGAGGTCACACTTGCTTAAACCATGATCATCAAAAGGTATATCATTAGCATTATCAAGGACCAACTTCCTTAGATTCCTCAAAGAAATATTAAGAACCTCAAAATCTTGAAACCGACACCATATCAAAATCAAAGCTTCAAGCAGAGGACAGCTTGAAATAAAATTCTGAAACAAAAGCTGATCCAACAGCTGAGTGTCCACTAGTTTAAGGGCCTTTAATCGGGAAAACCCCACATGGCTGGGAATCCTAAGAGCACCTTGATTCAAATTTAACTCTAATATCTCCAACGAATCAGATGCAATCAGATAGCGTGGCAAGGCAAAGGGTGTCTCAGTGAAAGAAATAACCTCTAAGTTAAGGTCGCGCACATGTTTTTGGGCGAGGATATTCATCCATCTGTATATTGAATGATCATAGTCATCGTGCTTGCATTGGAGAAGAAAGCTCTGGATGCTCACAGATTTATCGTGGGTCATTAAAACCCAGTTGATCATATCCTTGTATCTCCCGTAAGCATCCTTCATTAACTTGTAATCACTTTTGAGATTAGGGTCGAAATAAAAGCGCAAATAAGGCATCTGAGTCCACAGAAACCTCCAGTTTGTTGCCACAGCGCTTGCTTTGAGCATTTCTTTGGTGCCCATAAATTTGAAAATGTGGTGAATTAAATGCTCTGGCATGTTATTAAATCTGTTACGGTTATCCATAGCAACATCATCGGATAGATTTGGGTGAAGGAGAGGGGCAATTGGTTCCATGGGTGATAATCTGGAGATGTGTTTCGAAGATCAATGGAGGATGTTGGGTAAATTTGTGGGTTTGGGTATTAAGATACAGAAAGTAATCGGTTTTCGCGGCAAAAACAGAGTGTAATTCCCTCCAATTTCCGTCAAATTCGGTGCTACTGCTATCAGGTATGAACAGAGGCTATACATACCCTGAAGAGGGAGATAGTTGATCGACAAAACAACCATTCCTGGCCCATTTAGCTTAACCTTAACCCTTGAACGGTATGGGCTGGAGCCCATTATTAATGAGTTAAACCAACGGTCATAATAAGACTTGAAATTTTGAATTTTGACTTGGTTTTACTTTTAAAAATGTAAAGATCCAAAACTAGCATAACGTCTCTCAATCTATACAACGCTCTAGATTGTGATGTTTTTTCTTAATCAAAAGATGAATCATAAAGAAAAATTTTGAACAAAAAAAATCATAAAGAAAATTTTGATGCTTTAACTAATATTTTGGATTTATTATCTTGTAAGTAGAGATAATAAACAATTTTTTTGTTATATGAACTTGTACAATTTGGACGTTTTGTCCATAAACTTTAATTTTGTATATTTTGCTCATTTATATCTCAATTTGTAGCCCCGTCAATCAATTTCAAACAATAGACGTGATGGCACTGATATGTTAACGTGATTTAAGAGGGACTAATGGGGTTCCAAATTGAGGATTTAGTGAGCAAAACATCCAAAATTGAAGTTCAATAAGTAAACTTTCAAATTGTACAAATTCAGGGGACAAAAAGGTATTAAACCGAAAATGAGCATTAGGAGAGTTTCTCATTGTTCAGGATCCAACGAAGTCACTTCTAAGATAATTGAATCAATGTGTGATTGGCGGATATAATTGATTTGTTTAAAAAATAAAGTGACAAGGATGAACTAATCAACTGAACTGATCACTAACTTTACTAATACACATGTCCAATTTTATCAAAGATTATGCATGTCATTAACTCGGCACAATATTCTAATATATGTTCATCAAAAATTTGAGTATATCATTTGGAGTATGATGATTGATGATGATGATTATCACTAATAAAATTTCTTAATTTAGCTGCCACTATCATCTATGAATTTAACCAACGCGGGGTTGCATCGAGTAATAAGTTGATTTGATTGTCGCATCATACTCGATGAAAGAACCAGTTAATAAACTAACTAATAGCCCATTTAACATCAAATCCGTTGTCGTCCAGCGGTTAGGATGCCAGGCTTTCACCCTGGAGACCCGGGTTCGATTCCCGGCAACGGAATAACGTCTTTTTTCGTAAAATTCAAAATTTTATGTCTTTTGCAATTCATCTTTTCCTTGTCTACTACATCTACACTCTTACCATTTATCCAAATGGGAAACTGAAAAAAAAAATGGAAATTAATAAGCAAAATTTTTTCCATGTAATCTTTCTACATTACAGAGAAAGCAGAGTCCCTTTGAGTTGAAGGTAATCTAATTCATTCTAGCCCTTTGCAAACTTCATTTTCCTTTTGTTTTTACTTGAAGCTAATCTTTCCTCTTTCCATCATTGGTTAGGTACAAGAATGTCAAAATCACTAACACTCCATTCAGCCTCTTGATTAGCGTCTTTGAAGATTTCAGTTCCAAAATCAACTGACATCCACTTCCTTCTTGCTGGTGGAGTACCCGGATCCTTATAAAGAAAAAAACAGAACCATGTTAATTCCCAACAAAACACAGACTTGATGTTAAGTTAAAGCATTATACATAGAGGAAAATGCAAACCTGGTAAAAGTACAAGGATTGAGACAACCTCCCAACATCAAGTTCCCATGTTCTTGGATTACCAATCCAACCTTCCCCTTGTTTAGTAGGGTATCCATATTCACCCCAAGCCGGATGGGGCAAAATCTGCAATATTTCTTGAGGCTGAGGATTGCTGTATGGATCACATAAACTGTAAGGAGCCTCTAGGTGTTCAGCATTCCCTGGAGCACAATACAAATGATAGGCTGCATAAGGGAAGTTGATTGTATCGTTGCGATGCACACGTGTGCCATTAGGGAAAGTGTGGTAAGGTGGGCACATGTTGAGGCTGTTAGCATTGCACCATGAAGTTATGTTGGGATTTATGATCATTTCACAGTACCGAGTCACGTCTGAAGTTGTATCCCCATCACATGACTGACCATTGTTCTTCCAGCAGCTCCCTATGTCTATTAGGTAGAATTGGCTGCTTGGACCCCCACCTTTGATTACATTTAAGGTTAACCTTACTTTAAAGTTTGGTGACTCTGGAATCTGTATGGTGAAATATATAATATGGTCAGTAAGTCCAATGATTTGTCTGACAAATTAAGGATATACCAAAAATTTAAGAATGCTTACAATTTTGGACATGCCTCTGGTTGGATAATGGTAGCCACCTGATAATCCATGTGTTGCATCAGATCTCAAGTAAAGCATCAGCCATGGATACTTTGTTGATGTCCTTAAGACATGGTGAAAAATCCAGCTTTTCTTACCAATTTCCTTCTCCCAAGTAATAGAATAGTAAGAAATGTTCCCAACAAACCCTTTACTCAAATCTGCATCCAAGTCCCATGTCCCATAAAACCTTCCTCTTAGAGTATTCCAATTAGGCCCTTCAAGTGTTGTGTAGTTATGATAAATCAATGGTTGATTCATGCATCCTTGTCCGAAGCAAGGGAATCCGCTGTCAGGACCGAATGGTCCTGTTTTATGGCCATTTTTGGGGCACTTGGCCGCAAAGGTGTCCATGTTGCCATTCTTAAGCATGATCATCCAAAATTGCCATGGATTTGGGGTGTCTTCAACTTGACATTTAGAGCCTAGGTAAAGTTCCTTGTTTGCAGCATACAAGTTTACATCAGAAATGGCATTTGGTTGCAAGCCAAGGAAAGGGTCCCCAACTCCTAGCTTGTTATCATCTTCTGTGACTCTGTGGACCAAATCATAGGGCAACAAGTTGCAAACCGAGCAGTTCTTTTCTGTAAAGTAAATTTAATCACATGGAAACAAGAATTCAATGCATGACCTTCCTTCCTCTTTTAGGTAAGCAAAATTGTACATCAATTGACATAATTTTTAATTGATAAACACTATGAGAAACAAGAAATCATCAATCCAAGAGCCTTTTTCTTTATTCTAATGCATCAAAAATTGATCGAAAACCATGTTCTTCTGATAAATTTACTTGGAAGAAACAAAAGTGCTCACCTTCCTCGTATTGAGAAGAGTTATACAAGTCAAAGCAATCTGCAGCTCTGGGGCTTCCCATATTTGGAGCCTCGTCGCCAACTTCATTACATTGGTTCCATGCCTCTATTGCCAGCCTCAAGCCATCCCTTTTCATTCCTGGATCCCCCACTGCTGATATATACTCATCATTTCCAGCACTTGCATGCCTTCCCTTCCAAAGAAAAGTCACCACAAAGAGACCAAGAACAAGAGTGGAGTTACTTCGATTTCTTGCTTTACCCATTGACAGAATGAAATCAAACAAACTTTATCTCATGTCCATGTTACATCCTTATATATAATATATGTTTTTGGAATGAAAGGATCAAAGGAATATGCATTATATTTTACCTTCTGTTGATCTTTGCCCAGTGTTTAAGGTTTTACAGGTCACTAACTTCTACCGTTGGTTCGGTACACATTCTGTTTCATAAATTTTTTTGGTTTGATGCTTAAGCTTCTTGTTGAAACGGATTGTCCTACCAGTTAGAAAGGGACAAGTTCAGAGACCAAATTAAAATAATTACAGAAAAAAAAAAGTTCTTTGAGCCTCTTCTAAGCTTTTAATACATGGAAGAATTATAACAAAAGTTAGTAGTAACAACTCCGCCAGTGAATTGATAGCCTCCTTTACCCATATACCAAAATTTCTACGCTTTATGTTATCACCTATTCATAGAAGTACAATTTGTAGAGGCCAACCTAGTAATGAAAACCCCCTATCGATCTTCTGAGTTTTGGAATCCATTGATGGGACCATATGCTTTGTTTCTTTTGAACACCTTAAGATTATGAAACTTTTAGGCAACCTTAACATCAAGATTGCTTCAATTTCAAATAAGCCTTATAGCTAGTTTTTTTTTTTTTTTTTGCCACAGCCTTATAGCATTTGTTGCATAATACTACCCTTTTCCACAAAATCTTAATAATGGGGTTGGTGTAGATAGGCAAATTATAAATGGGTTTGACCTAAAGGATTAAGATATAGGCAAATAATTTCAAAAAAAAAAAAGAAAAAGATATAGGCAAATAAAAGAAGCCCCCAACCCAAAACTGACCCATTTACGAGCCCTTTAGTCCCGGCTCGTTTGGGTTTGTCCGAGTTCGGTAGCCATACTTTGTTGTATTTTGCACAAAAATACTTTTGGTAGCCTCTACAACTTTTCTCTAGAAATTTGAAAATATTAGTTGGCTCCCAAACTCAAGAACCCTAATCCTTTTCTCCCAGATTGCTTTGTTTCGGCCGGACCCAAATTGCTCAAGCTCTCCCAGAGAAAATGTCGTCCGAAGTGAGTAAGCGCAAGAAAGAAGGGGATGAAGAAGACAGAATCAGCAATTTAAGTGATGATCTTATCCATCTAATTTTGTCTTTCATGAACACAAAATACGCAATTCAAACCTGTGTTTTGTCGAAAAGATGGAAGTCAGTCTGGAAATCACTCCCTTACCTTGACTTCAACCATCAAACTTTCCCGTTTAACGGCGATCGGAGAAAGCGAAAATTTGCAAAGTCGGTTTCCTTGCACAAGCTCATTGTTAAAGTGCTTTCCAGGCGTCACCGCGCTGACCTTGTTAGGGTTTGTTACAAATCTCCTTACTTTGAGGCACATACCTTAAGGGAGTTGATTGCTTACGCCGTTGATCATAATCTAAAACAACTCACCATTCAATTGGGCAATGGGTGGACTTCCTACTTTCCTGAGAGCTTCTATACTTGTAAGTCACTAACAGCTCTCCAAGTGTTTGGTAAGGGAGTTGAAACCATGAAATCACTCAGGTTTTTGGCTTTACCAGCTCTTAAGTCTTTGCGTATTCATGGGTGCTCTGTGTCCAATGAGTCCCTTTATCCTGATGGCTGTTTCCCAAATCTTGAAACTTTGGAACTTACTGAGATTCGTTGTGCGGAAGATAACACTTTTTTTTATGTTGTTGCTCCACCTAATCTAAAAAAGTTGGAACTTTCTTTCAGCAAGGATTATGAAGGAAATGGATGCCAAGTTGCGATTCGTGCCCCCAGGCTCATGACTTTTAAGTATTGTGGTTCTGCTTCTGTGATGGTGTACTTATTAGATGATAACCTTGCTTCTCTTCATGATGCCTATGTTGATATACATAATTGGGACATCTGGATATCCAAGGCGACAGACAGTAAGGAGACTTTTGATAAATTTTTTGAGAAAGTTATTGCTTGGATCTACAATTTGAAGAAGTTTCGTCATGCAGAATCTCTCACATTATCAGTGCTTACATTTATGGTAAGTTCTTACAACTCATTCTGCCATTTTATTGTATTATTAATTGTTGGGATATATGATGACTGATGAATGATGACTGATAATTTATATACTATGGTCAATGGTGTGATGATCTCTTAGCTGAAGTCTCTTTTGTTAGCATTAATCATTTTATATAGTATGGATGTAATCAGTAATCTTATTCGTTAGAATGTGGAATACTGTTTTGTTATTAATTTTTTTTCCCATTTCTTTCTTTTCATTTCTTGCTTGGAAATTGATACTGGAGAGGGGAAAAACTGCAATAAGAAAGCTATAATGTTGCAGCATCTATAAGGGTACCCTGCCATTATTTAGAGAATAACAAAACTCATGCCATTTTCTTCAAAAAACATATTCCCTGCTAAGTTACCATTTACCATTACCCCTTTTACTGCTTGCCGAAGGATACAAGGAAGAAACTCGCCTGCACAAAAGGATCATTGTGCAGACAGAAAATTTCCATGACAAAGTTATCTGTAGGGTTGTCTTCTGCTGATAAGTCATGTAAATTTGACAAAATTTTCGAAGTTCATTTTCCCTTCTTGATTGGCAAGAGAGCATCCTTAAAAATGAGATGCATTATACCTCCCACTTCATTATTTGTTTTCTTATTTTGGATTCTTCCCCATTGCATTCATTTATACCATGTTTGGTTTGTGAAAATTCTAAGCGACTAAAACTTCAAAAGCAATCTAAATGCTGAGAAACTGAATAAATAAAATCAAAAGTTAAGAAAATGTTCTTATTTACTCCTTTGGGCGATGATGTGAATCTTGCTTCTACAAATCTAAATGAGGATTGACTATTAATTCATTTTGTTATAGCATACCTGTGGCTTCAAATATCTTACATTCTATTATTTTTATGTCTAAAGGCTCTTTTCGCTTTCCGTTCACTTTTGGATAAGAGTCAGTTGGCATTACCTAATTTAAAATACTTGAAGATAAAGCTTGAACCGGGGCTGTCATCGTCATGCACTGACGAATTGTTTGAAAAGGTTGGATGTGTCCTGAACTCTTTTCGCAACAGCTCCACTAAGGTGAAATATTTTGTGTGAAGGTAATTGAAAGAAATATTAAAACCTTCATTTATGCTTATTTTATGTGTCATTTCCTTTAACAGTTAATGTATATTTGACTCGAAATATGGAAATTGATTTTTCTCATGGACTTTGTTCTTAATTGATCTTTTAGATATGGATAACAAAGTAGGAGACTGGTGCAGGTGCAGGATTCGGAATCTTGGAATTCTTAAAGTCCCTCGAAAACTAATTGTCAATCTTTTGATCCATTTTGTTTTTGTTTTTGTATGGATCTGATCCTAGAGGTGAGGGAACTGTGGCTGTTTTTTTTTTCTTTGGCAATGAAAGAACTATGGCTGTTTAGATTAGGTAACTTGGAGTAATTTCTGACACAATGTTGCATCAGATTATTTGAATTGACTCTGTTTAGTGATTCATGTATTGTTGGTATATACTCTAATGATGAGCAGGCATTCCTAGTTCAAGCTATAATATTAATAGCTAATCCCTCCTCTTTATGTTGAGAGTTGAGACCCCAAAGCTTTTTAAGGGTGATATTTATGGGTAAAGAAAGTCCATGTTGTAGGTGATTTTAGTTAATTTCCTCTGGCCTTGCCCTGTTCTATATCAAGTATTAACTCTCAAAGAACATCTTAAGCAAAGCATTTCAATTTTTGATAGAAAACCAATAACCATTCGTTTGATTATTTATTATCCTTTTGGTAGCCTCATTTTTTGCTTTAGATAAAATCTCAGGTCTCATTTGTTGTCATAAGCCAAAAGATGTTGACTATTTTAAAATGCCGTTTTGTCTATATGACAATCCTTCACTGAATTTTATTCAAATTTCTGTGTTTATGATGAGCCTAAAGGCCAGGTTTCTTGGGGATTGCTCAAGGTTTTAACCATTTCTGCCATAATTGGAACCTCGTCATCAACCTCATTGCATTGGTTCCATGCCTCTATCGCCGGCCTTAAGCCATCCCTTTTCATTCCTGGATTCCCCACTGTTGATAAATGCTCATCATTTCCAGCACTTGCATGCCTTCCCTTCCAAAGAAAAGTCACCACAAATAGACCAAGAACAAGAGTGGAGTTACTTTGATTTCTTGCTTTGGCCTTTGACAGAATGAAATCAAACAAACTCTGGGTCATGTGCATATTGCATCCTTATATACGTTTATGGAGTGAAGGATCAAAGAAATATGCATTAGTATATTTTACCTTTTGTTGATCTTTGCCCAGTGTTTAAGGTTTTACAGGTCACTACTTTTACCGTTGATTCGGTACACATTCTGTTTCATAGAATTGTTTGGTTTGATGCTTAAGCTTCTTGTTGAAAAAGACAAGTTCAGAGACCAAATGTTATTCAATCTTAACAAATAATTACAGAAAAAAAAAGGGTTCTTTCAGCCTCTTCTTAGCTTTAAATACATGGAAGAATTATGGCAAAAGTTAGTAATAACAACTCCGCCAGTGAATTGATAGCCACCTTTACCCATATGCCAAAATTTCTAAACTTTATGTTATTACAAAACCCAAAATTAGGCTTACCTCAAATTTGAGTCTGAAGGAAGACAGATTACCTATTCATAGAAGTAGAATTTGTAGAAGCCAACCTAGTAATGGAACCCCCTATCTGATCTTCTGAGTTTTGGAAGTCCATTGATGGGACCATGCTTTGTTTCTTTTGAACATCTTAAGAAGGGAAGGATTATGAAGCTTTTAGGCAACATTAATAAGACTTATAGGCTATAGCTAGTTAATTCACTTGCCATAAAGCATTTGCTGCTTAATACTCCTTTTCCACAAAGTCTTAATAATGGGGTTTGGTTTAGATAGGCAAATATTAAATGGGTTTGACCCTAAAGGATCAAGATAGTTTAATTTTTCTTTTAATCACACCAATCATGTTATTTCAATGCATTTACTTGCTCCTCTCACATGCAGCCATGGGGGAAGAAAATGATTAAAGAGGAAAAAAGAGCTAAAATTGCAGGCCACTTGCTGGGTATATAAAAGTGAAAATTTTCAATCAATTGGCACCAGATCAATGAGCCAATTGAACTGGGGCGAGAGAGTTCAAGCCAAGCCCAGGCCATTTGAATGCAATGTGCCAAGTTTGACTATGAAAAGGGGAAAAGCCATTTAGAAGCAAGAAAAAAATAAAGACTAAAGCAAAAGAGGGAACAACCCACCGCATTTTGCTTGCAAAAGTGAAGGAAAAGACTAAAGAGATCATTCCCCTTGAATCATCAAAGACCATAATAATAGTAACAGAAAATTATTACATTGAAAAGGAAAAAAAGAAGTAGCCAAAATCACAAAAACCCAAGAAAAAAGTGCCCAAATTTTCCTTTGAATAAAAAACCTGCATTCCATATCAAAGTCATGGGTAGCTGTTACAATTGCAGATACTAAAGTTGTAATCTTGAGTTGAAAGAACACTTTGCTTTGGGTTAATTTCATAAATGAAGTTGGTTTTGTTCCCTCAGGTAGGGGACCAAGAGGGTCCCCTCTACTGAGAATAAATTTTCTCTTCAAAGTACATATCATAAAGTGAAAAATGGTAGGCAAAATGGTCACAGGATTTAGGGCGGGCCTTTCTTTTGAAAAATATAAAATAAATAAAAGAAGAAGAAACTAGCACTAAACCAGTATGAAACCCACGTTCCCATTTAACAGCCTAACTGTCCTCTAACTGCTAGAACCACTCTCCATTATCATCAAATTCAGTTTTTCTTTTAATCTTTTTCTTCCCTGCAGTACCTCCTAAAAACCTCAAATCATTCACAAAAGAAAAACAGGCTTCAGGAAATTCTTCAGGTGTTTTGTGATGATGAAGTGGGGAAGAAAGAAAGCTTCTTCATCCTCTTCCTCGTCTCGCCTTCCTTCACTTTCTCGTGTGCTCCCCACTGCATGGCTTTCAACATTCAAGCGAATGAGCATCCATTCTGAAAAGAAACCTGCAAAAGAGAAGCAAAAGGTGATGGAGAATTCTGTATCAGTGAGTTCATCAAAGTTTGCTGGTGGTGGAGAAAGATTCCATGGTGGGGATGGTGAGGCTTTTTGGAGACTCTCATTTGGAGATGATAGTGCTGATGGTAAGACTAGTAAAAGTGTATCAAGATCAGCTTGGAATGATTCAGAGGACGACCTTGATTTTGCACCCTCGAGTTGCCGGAGCTGTGGATCAAATTCTATGAGGATAAAGGAAAAGGAATATACTAAGATGTTCAGCAACATGGCTTATGATGTAGAGAAGATGCAAGAATTTCGTAGGGATACTCAGATTTTACCAGACATGAACATGCATACAGGAGAAAAGGCAACAGTAATTAAGACGCCAAGGAGCAGGATGATAAGTGAGAAAGACTTGAAGTTGAAGAAGACAAATGAAAGAGCTATGGAAGAGAAAAGGCTGAAAAGACAAACTAAATCAGGTGAAGCACAGCAAAAATCAGTAGCAAAGAAAACTGTAGAACCGGATTTTGTGAGAACAATTCCAAAAGCTGAAAGAGACTATCAGAAATTAACAGGTGATTATCAGAGAGAGCATCATCACTACATGTCTACCCTGAATCTAAGAACCTCTAATTTAACAACAATAGAAGAAGACTGTGCATTTACAGCTCAGAAATTTGTGGAAACTGATGTGTTTTCTCCAGAAAAGTTGAGTTCTGAGGGGAGGGAATGGAAAGAAATGAAACTTGAAAAGGTGAAAGTAAAGAGTGAGAAACAGAGGAAATCTCTTTACATGAGCAGAGAATTACCAAGGAAAAGAATGAAACAAAACAACAAAGTCCGGGTTTTTTCTCCAAGAACAGCTTCCAGGGCTGAAATCTGCAAAATAAAAGCTCTTGAAGACATGAAGAAGGCCAAATTGAAGATGAAAGCAGCAAAACAGAAGACAATTAGTGGGAAAACTGGATTGGAAAACTTTGCCACTGTGAAATGCTCATTTGATCCGGAGAAGGATTTTAGAGATTCAATGATAGAGATGATTGTGGAGAAAAGGATCAGTCAACCAGAAGAACTAGAAGAACTCTTGGCTTGCTATTTGACATTGAATAGTGATGTATACCATGATCTCATCATCAAAGTGTTTCAGCAGGTATGGTTTGACCTGGATCAGGTTAGTTCTGACACTGACTTGCAGAATGAACAATGCTCCTCTGGTTAATAACTCTCTCGCTGATTGTGACTAAAATTGTAAATGACTTTCTAGTTTCTACAGTTATACTTATAACATCATATGCTTCTAGTTTGCATCAAGTTACAATGTTAGCTTTTAAACCACAGTGAAGAGTCTGTTAGCTGCTTTTAAATTTAAATTTTGTGTAGAATCAACAAGATAAACAAGCATGCTGCAAATGCAAGAAGAAATACAACCGTACTTACATGCTTATGTCCATATCTCCATTATGAGCAAGTAGACATATTTTTCCTGTACTGTCTCATGCTTTCAGTGAATCAGTGCAACTTCATTCTGCAACCGCAATTTGCTGTTTTCCGTTGTTAGCACTAATGTCGAACAGGGCAATTGATTTCCACGTCCAGCAGAACGGTCTGATTTGCAATTTTCCATTCTAATTGTGATGGTTTTCCAATTTTCCTCTCTTCAGTAGTCTCAGTACCCATTTTACCACCATAGTGCCTTGTACAGTATACTGCCACTTTACTTCCAGTAAGCCTTAATTCAGCTTAAGTCCACTGCCATACCAAGAGATAGCCACTTCTCAGAAGCAATCAAGTTTGCCAACTTTTATCAGCATTAGATCTGTTCAAAAATCATTCCTTCACCAGCTAAGAACTCGTGAACAACACCATCCACTTCAATCATGCTACAACCAGGCTCCTTATTGATTTTTAGTGCCCTCATCTTTCTCCTCACATTCATAACATCATCCCATCTTTCTAATGCTGCATATGTGTTTGACAACTGAACATAACCTGCACTGTCTTGTGGATTGAACTCTAAGAGCTCCCTAGCAACTAGCTCTGCCATTTTCAGATTACCATGGTTTTTACAGGCACTCAATAAGGACTCCCAAAGCACAGGAGTTTCTTTCAGTGGCCTTGTTTTAGCCAGGTTGAAAGCCTCCTCTAATAACCCCACCCGACCTAGGAGATCCACCATGCAGCCATAGTGCTCAATAGTTGGTCGAATTCCATAATCTTCAAGCATGAGTTGAAACATATAACGTCCCTCATTTAACAAGCCTGTACGACTGCAAGCAGACAGAACACCAACAAAGGTCACCTCATTGGGTTGAAAACCTTCCACGAGCATCTCTGAAAAGATCTTCAAGGCATGTTTTCCAAAGCCATGCATCCCTAAACCAACAATAATGGAGTTCCATGTGCTAATATCCTTCCTTGAAGCATTTTTAAACACACTTAGAGCTTTATCAATGTTTCCACATTTTGCGTACATGTCAACTAGAGCAGTAGCTACAAAACCATTGGTACCCATCCCATTCTTGTCAATATAAGCATGAACCCACTCACCTTGCCCTAAAGCTCCAAGATGAGCACAAGCAGACAACACATTAACCAACGTGCAATTATCCGGCTTCACTTCCTGCTGCTGCATATCTTCAAAAAGTACCAAAACTTCATCAAAACAACTTGTATGAGCATAACCAGTAATCATAGCATTCCAAGACACCACATCTTTTACAGGCATTCTATCAAAAACACTTCTAGCTTCTTCAACCAACCCAGCACTTAAATATCCCGAAATCATAAAATTCCATGACTCTACATTCCTTTCCTCCATTTCATCAAAAAGCCCACGCGCTAATCTTATGTACCCATTTTCGATATAAGCACTTAACAAGGCATTCCAAGAAATAACATCTCTTGTAGTCATTCGATCAAGCAAACTCCTAGCAACCCCAAAATACCCACTTTTTCCATACACATGAACCAAAGTATTTGCCACAAAAACATCAAACCCAATTCCCATTTTCAACACCAGACCATGAATTTGCCTCCCTTCTTGAACCCCACCAAACCCAGCACAAGCCTTCAAAACAAAGGTGAAACTATACTTATCAGGAAAAACAGGACCTTCAAGCATTTCATGAAAGATAGAGAGAGCATTTTGAGGGGTATGACTATTGGCATAGGCTCTGATGAGGGAATTGTAAGAGAAAGAATTTGGGTCTGTAATTTTAGTTAGAACAGAATGAGCGTAAGAGAGGGTTTTGGGGTCAGGATTTGAAACAGCGAAAGAAATGAGCTTGTTTGAAGCAAATGTGTTGTTGTAGAAAAGACCAGTCTTGAGAAGGTGAGCATGGGCTTGGTGGATTTCAGAAATGGAATTTGCCATTTCTGCGAAAGAAAGAATTGGTGGCTGAGATAAGGTTCCACTCATTGTTGTCGAGAGTCAGCCAGCCTAGAAGTATTTTTCTGTGTCTGTAAGAAAAAGAACAGCCTTCCAAAGAAGAAGGGCCTCGGATTTTTTTCCTTTTTTTTTTCTTTGGCATTTTTTGTAATTAAAAATGAAGATTAATATATCTTCTCACAGATTTTTTTTTTTTTAAATAGAAAGCAAATTGGTAAAGGGAGAAAACTGTAAATGATAATTTGCTATGGAAGAAAAAACAACTAAATTTACCGACTTAAATTCTTTGCTTACGTATAATTTTTGGCTTAAAATGACAAATAAGTCAACTTGTTGAATTATTATGAATAAAGTGATTTTGTAAGGCCTTCTTTTCTCTTCTTATTCCTGTATTATAAAGAACAGAGCAGTCTAAACTCTAAACTGCTAAGAAGCTTTTTGACTCTAACTCCAAATCTAAAACGCCAGCAAACAGATAAACGCTCACGATAATATAGTGGAACGGGACAAAACACAAGATATGGATGACATTCAGTTGAAAAACATATTAACCCACATAGATAATGCCTGCACTACCCAGAGTGCTCCAACAAGTAATCCAATCACCTGAAGAAGCCAGACGTATAACAAGTAAGGTAAACGAAGTTCGAGGCTGAAGGATGAAGCCGATGCAGGGGAAGGAAAAAGTTATCAAGTATAACCAAACATGAAAGATGATCATAATGTTAGCCACCATTAGAACAGAGTATCAGGATGGTCATGCATTTGCAATCTATAAAAGGAACTCCACTGTACAGGCAACAGATAATCCATCAAAAAAAGAAGAAAACTTTCAATACACCGAATGTGTGAATCCACTACACTGGGATTATTTCTCAAAAATACGTGAAGCTGTAGTATAGTGAAGCAGTCAAAAAAACCATGTCAATGAGTATAACACCTAAAAACTACTAATGAACAAGGGAAATGTGTAACATCAGATCATGACATGCTGAAAATCAAACATAAATTATTATCTACTTATCTCCACATCAAACCAATCATACCTAACTTTATTACATCTGACATATCGAGGCATCAAAGGCCGGGAAAAAAATAAACCAATATCATGTTCTCTCTGCAGGAGTAAGATGCCCCATCTGTTCTGAAAGGTTATTTACATTCTTCATATTCCACCAAAAGCGGCCGTGATCACCATGTTTGCTTTCACTCTTTCTGGCATCAGAATCTTTTCTTTCTGACTGAACTTCATGAGTATCAGTTGCACCTGGATTTTCAGTCAAAAATTGTTCCCAGAATACATCATTAACTCCAGCCGCTGCTGGTGCAGGTACAGTGGTACCTACAGCTTGGTCCTTTGCTGCAACTTGTTCAGAAGCAACAACGGTGGTAGGCTCAGAGTTCATGTCAATTCCAGGGGATTTAGGCCGAACATCATTAAGCTGTATGCAAGATATGGCTGGGCTCTCTGCACAGCTCGTTGATTCATCCAATTCTAGGTTTGAATTAAGTCGAATGTTAGTTTCACCAAAATCGAGTACCAAATTCTCCCAAAATACCATGGATGACTCTAATTGATCAAATGACTCCATGTTGGACAATGATGTGCCATCTGCATTTTCTCTAGCGCTTTGGGAACTGCCTGTCTGATTGTCATCAATTACAGCTTCACCATATAAATAAGCAATTCTAGGCAACCTTCTCTTTCTTTCATTAGCCTCCAAATGCGGCGTCAGATTTATGGCAAGTCCCGGTTGCTGCAAGACCCGAGCCACAGAAGATACCATTGTTCGCTGTCGCCGTTCCATATTTTGCAAACGCTCCCTCAAAAGCCGCATTTGCATCTCAAACCCTTGCCGTTCCTGCTCATGCCTCTTTAACTCTAAAAGAAGTGACTCTTTTTCTTGCTTGAGTCTCTCAATATCATCCTTTATATTCTGTCTCTCTGTTTCTGTTAATGGAGAAGCTCCTTGACCTAGGAGATTTGGCATGGAATGACTATGAACTGGCTTGCGTCTATGTATGTTTTTTAAAAGATGGGGCTGACCTCTTATAAAATCCTCATTTGCAAATTCCCACTGTTCTGGATCAATTTTCCTGAAACCCTGCAAAAATATTGGAAACAAATGATTAAAACAACAATCAGAATAAAAAAGTATTTAATTTATTAATGCAGACAAAAACCAGATGCTCACATATGTATTAAGCTGTCTGATAAAGCTAGAAAAATTATTGTGCTTGAAGAATCTTGGAAGTAAATCCCTTGCAAACTCTGGCGGGTTCCATACAATGAAACTCTTGTTACTTGCACTCCATGACACAACAGAATCAGAGGAAGGATCATCCACCATTTCATATGTTTTTGTCAGGAATGGAGGGAGCGAACTTGAACTAGCCTGTGCATCATCCATCCCAAAATTTCTAGTAGTATGTGATCACAAAGCCCCTTAAGTTAGTTCCCAGCAGTTAAACATCAACTAACTCCAATAAGTTCATCAAAATTCTCACACGTTACAAACTAACATCCTCGCGCCAATCATCAATGCACTCAGAAGAATAAAGCTTCAAACCAGGCATATGTTACCGAAGATTGCTATCACTTATCAACCAGAATCTCTAACTTGCCAAAAGGCCCTAAGTCATGACTCTCAAATTCCCAAGACTACCAAGTTCAATCAAGACCAGAACCTTCAGAATAACATCAACCTTGGACGTATGCCAATCAAATGAAAAGAAAAACAGCTAATCCAAGTTCCTAGAATTGAGAACGAGTTCCATTCCAGCCCAATCAAGCAAACCTCTACCCCAAAATTCCCAAACCCAGATCAATTGAAAAAACCCCCTTTTATCCTCGGATGAAATCAAGTCAAAGATGTCAGCTGTTTCAATCTAGGTAGCTTAAAACCCCTAAATTCTCTTCCAAAATCCAATAAACCAAAACCCTTTTGTCCTCCAATCAAAAAACTATATATCTCATTCAAGAATTTACAGCTTCAATTTGAAAAGAAAAAGACACATCACCGCGAATTTCCAGAGAAATGAGATGCAAAAGCCCAACCAAGTCCTTGAACCTGCAATAGCTCTATACAGAACAAAGACCCTGTATTCAAAACCAAAGCTAAATTAATACTTTGTCTTCGATAAAAAAGCAGAATTTAAGAAGGAAAAAGAAAAAGAAAAAACACCCTTCGATTCTGTTATTAGTTAGAAACTCTTAACCATTTGACAAGTCGTTAAACAGTCCTCCGAGTCCCAGAACCATAATTACAACATTTCTCTCTTTTTATATTGGTTTTCTTTCTTTTTATCATATAAAAAGGTAAACAAAACAGAGCGAAAATTTAAACAAAACAAAAAAGGAAAAACTTGAAGCAAAAGCAAAAAAAAGAATAGATTGAAAATTGAAAAACAAATGAATGATTCACGAGCGTTAGTTGAGTTGTTATTACCTCTGAGAGAGACAGAGAATTTATATATATAAATAAATTATAAAAGGCTTAGTTGCAGAGGAGATGTTGATGATGATGATGACGAGGACGAGGACCCAGATTACGGAACCAGAAAAAACGAATCGTTTTGGAAATTTGAGGTTTTTTCCTTTTCTCTTTTCTTCTGCTTCGGATTCGGTTATATTTTGGGGATTCTGCTTCTTCAAACCGCGTAGAGTAGCCTAACGAGAGATTTTTCTACGCTGCCTATACCATAGACTAATCTAATCTCTTCCCTTATTTTTTTTTTCAACAGTAGTATACATTATTGATATTAATTACTAAAAATATATATATTATTAAATTAATTTAATACTTTAATAGTATAAGATTATCGTCTGAATTAAAAAATGGGGCATTGACTAAGTTAGGCATTGAGTTTGATGTGGAGGCAAACTGGTTGATGATAGTACTTCGTAAAGGTTTTTTTTATTATTATTATTTGAGATAAATAGGAGTATATATTATTTATTTTGAATTAATCTTAAAAATATAGTATTAAAGTTCTCGTGTTAATTAAAAATAGATAATGGGATTAAGTATATTAATTAAAAATAAATAAATGTCGAGGATGACGTGGGTGCTTTAGTGAGAAAACCTCTAGAAATTTCAGAAATGATGATTAGTATATAATTAAGCACAAATTATCAAGTAATTTCACCAATCATCTCAGCATTAACACACATCCCTAACCCTACAATGTTAGTAAATTTGTTTTGGATAAGGGAGAGGTGAGATTTCTATGATTGGAGAAGACGGAGTTTTCAAGCCATTTATATCTAGACATCACCTTTGGTCAATCTTACTACATGTTATTTATTGCAGTTGATGAAAATGATGTAATCACATTTGTCTCCTTTCTTGGAGTTTCCAGAGCTACCTTATGTACGTGCTATGTTATGTAGTAAGTCTATCTCTCATGAAACTTTTTTTTGTCTACCCTAAAAGTAATTAGGTTTTGGATTAATGATGAAAGATGATCGATTCTTTATTGACCTTACTCGATCTATTATTGGTTGCGTTTGGTTCATGGTATCTTAGATATCATGTAGGAATGTCATTCCCAACTATTTCCTGGGAATGATATTTTAGTGGGAAAATGTACATTTCTTGTTTTTGTGGGAATCAGATTATCATGTTTGGTTAACGTCGGAATCTGACATTCCCAAGTATGTAAAGTACAAACTTGTCAAAGCTTACATTACAAAAATTTAGCAAGGTTAAATGAGTAATAAGCTATTAAACTTTTTTGTGAAAAAAATAAAATAGAAAATTTTGAATGTATAAGAGAAAAATCAAGTTAAAAATGGTAACAGTTTTTTAGAAAAGTCAACTTTCCCATCTTTTTAGGTGGGAATGACATTCCCACTTAAAATTAGATTCATCCAGCCAAACATAGGAAAGTTATTCCCTCTACCAAACTTACTACACTTTTCCACTATATCTCACTAACCAAACGCAACCTAAAAGTAAAAACTCTCATCACAATTGTTTGATCAATTTGTAAGATCAAGTCAAAAATTTTACTTAAGGAGAGCATATACAAACAAAACTACTTGATATCTACGTAATTAATTACGTTTCACTAATTACTTTATTATTATTATTATATAATAATAATAATAAGTTAACTTATTACTCTGTAGTACTTGCTTGATTGCGAAAGGGAATCTAGAATAGTACTAGTTCATCTGATTAATGATCTTGTTTGTATTTGTAAGCAAACACTGAAAATTTCTAATAGGTCAAGAGTTAATTTAAGGAAATGACGGTTGGGCCACGTCTCCGTTTATGGATGGGAGTCAGTCGGGCTCACTTTTTTGTTGACAAAAAAATATTCGACAAGTATGTTGACTTTTTCGGCCACGAAATCATTTCTGATAAGTGGGCCCAACTTTAGGGGATGATTAGTTGGGCCTTCGGTCTTAAGTCAACGCAGGATATTTTCAAAGCCCATAGAAACCATTATTGGGTTTCAAACTTCAAATTCAATGCAGAATTCCTTGGCCCAAAGTTTTGCTCGTATAGAATACTGCAATGGTCTAATTATTTTATTTTTTGGAATAAGAATGCACCTATTTAACTATAGTATTCTACTCATATTGCTAGATGTCTTTTAACTAAGGTCTCATACTCATGATCAATTACGTGGCCTTATAATAGAACATTAGACTCTTAGTTTCAGTGATTAAACTTTAAATTTTGAAAACCTCAAGTATAAGAAAAAAAAAGTCTCGTATTCGAATTTTGCGAACAAAGAAAAACAACATTACAAGAACTTTCCTTGTTTATTGCAACTTGACTCCATCTTTTTTCTTTTTTTTTGTTTGGTGAAAAAAGGTTTAAGAGCAGGGGGTGGCTACCCCATCTCCAAGGTCAAGACAAACCGCCGACCCATTTTTGGGATTTACGGATTCATTGGACTTTCACCTGCGGCTTTTTCGGAATTTACAGATCGCCTACCAAATGGGAGACTGCAATCAGCGGGATTCGAATCTAAGTGGGGTGCACGAAGAATCCGAATCTTAACCACTTGTATCAACTCCCATTGGCAACTTTACTGACTCCATCTTAAATTCATAAGATACTAAAAAATGTAAGGTCAAGACAACCAGCAATCCAAATTTTCTTCCAATAAAAAAAATATCTTAATAACTCAAACTATAAGACATTTTACCATAAATCCAAATCAATTACCACTTATATCAACCTCCAACCTCCATTAAATCGAAGACTAATCATGGCTTAGAATGGGAAATCATAGAAGCAATGAAAAGGAAAAGACAAGGTACCAAACGGATAGGGATTTGAGAGAGTGAAGAGTCCCCCATAGGCTGGGGGGATATATGGAAATGCAACAAATGGGAATGCCTCATGGGTGGCGGGCATATCGGGCATCACGTGACCCCACCAGTTTAACGGATATGATTTAGACCAAAGTGAGGGAGTCTTCGGCTTCCGACCCCACCACATTTCAACCACCACCGTGAAAAAAATAAAAATAAAAATAAAAGTGTTTATCATCCCCCGTAATTGGTGCCTTGCTAAATGGAGAATTAATCCCAACAAAAAAAAAAAAAAACAAAAACAAAGAGCTACTACTATACTACTAGTACATAACACTAGAGCTACTGTATAGGAGGCTTAGAGAGCAGTGGGGTGGCGGACCTAACGGGGACCAATTCAATTCCACTTATATCTGTCATGTTGGAGTCCGCGGCGCACGTGCGGAGATTGGGGCCCGTATCTTTATCTTAAGAGCGCTTTTAATTTTATTAATTAGTACTAGCAGTAATTCAAAGCTCTGCTTTGATTAATCCCGACTCAGTGTCGTGCACTTGGACTGTTAATAGTCTGATTTTTTTTTGAGTGATTAATAGTCTGATATTGGTAATATTTATTTATGATTAGTTCATCTATGTTAGTATTATTAATGTGGGTAAGATATATATATATATATATGTATGGGATTTGTTAGCTCCAACTCTTGGTTTGGGTAATTTACTAGTTTATCTTAATAATTTCATAAATTATATTCGAGAATAACATCAATCACATGTATTTTAGTAAGTTTCATTTATCAATTAAGTTATAGGCATATGTTGACTTTGGCAATTTGATGAAAATGTAATTAAGCTTTATACTATGAATTCTAATTTCTATGCGATCAATCCTTTACTAAACTTGGAGATGGGATATTTGGAAAGAGTAAGAGGAAGGTTAGGCCATGTTTAAGGTGAATTGGATCAAATCAAGGATCCTAAATTGAGGGAGACGGCACAAAAACAGAAGAGAGCGTGGTCCCCCTTAACCTTAACACCAACATGTCAAAGTTGAAACACCTGGCCGTCCTAATTATGCAATTTCACAATGCAAAGGGTTCATTTTCATATTTTTGGTACTAGGCATGGTCACGTGAAGACAGGGGGTGGCCAAACAAAGCCTAGCATTAGTGCATTACTGCCAGAGAGAGGAAAAAGAAATACTAATATAATACTTCTGGAAGAGTTGTATTAATATTATTTGCCAAAAACTTTCAGGATTATTATATACTCCATGGTAGTCCAATAATTTAAACGAATTTGAAAGTTTAATGTATAGTTTAGGAATTAGTATTAGGAACACAAGCTGGGTAAAGCAGCAGCCAAAGCCCAAAGGCCAAGCCAACCAACATACAGAAACAAAAGAGGCGAAGGGATTTTATCATTTTATTTTTACACATACATACACTGACAAACGTGACAGTCAGTCAACTCAGCTTTGCCAATTGCTCCTCCCCGCCGCATATATATCCTCACTCACTCTAATTTTCCCAACTTGGCCCATTTCTCACTTTAATAAAATCCATTTCGGTTCGGTCCTCCTTTCTTTTCCTTTTATGCCCAATATATTATTACAATTATGAATTCCTAACACATTCAATTCCAATCCCCGAATTCTTGGCTTTACGTACCATCCTTTTCTCCTACATTTGCATGTTACATGAATATTGTCTACTTATTAGAGCATTATTATTTGATTGAAATCAAGATTAATGAAGTTCTTAATAACTTTGATTATTATGTTAAGATTTATTAACAGAAGATTGCTAGTATTAGTATGAATTCTGATCCCACTTGCCATCTCAAAAGCTCTAAAATCCAAAACGCTTACACCTTACAAAAACAATACTAACCATTTGCAGGCCAAACCGTTTTGCCTTTTAAAACGTTCCCATGGTGGCTGAAGAGTGAGATATTGGACCTTTTTAAAAAGCCTAAACACGTGTTACCCCCGTGATCTCGGAATAATAAAGTGGCTCCTTCGTAATTTTTACCTTCATTCATGCCCGATTACACAGCTTGCAGTCCTCCTTTATATCTCTAGCCTCAAGCGCTGAAACTTGAAAGCTTCCCAAACCTCCTCCATTTTTTACAACAACCCAGCACTCCCTCTCCAATAACAAAACACAGGAATAAATATTATATTTAAAAAACCGCCAAATCCTCTGTTTCTCTCATTCTGTGTGTGTTTGTTTCTCGAGAAAATAATATTATTTTACGATAGACTCCCGAGCTGCATGAACTAAAAAGGGGAAGTTGACGACGACATACGAGAGGCAGTCTCGAGGAAGGTAGCTAGGTGGTGGTGGTGAAGCAAAGCATGACGTCAGGGACGAGAATGCCGACGTGGAAGGAGAGGGAGAACAACAAGAGGAGAGAGAGGCGGAGGCGAGCGATCGCGGCGAAGATCTTCGCCGGACTACGGATGTACGGGAACTACAAGCTCCCTAAGCACTGCGACAACAACGAGGTCTTGAAAGCTCTCTGCAACGAAGCTGGTTGGACCGTCGAAGAAGACGGCACCACTTACAGAAAGGTAATTACTTAGTACTTAATCTTAAGATATGCGCATGTTAGCATAGAGGTGGAGAATGGTGATACAATGCACCGCCCCCTGCCCTGAGTATGGGGGAGCCACCGTCCCTTTCTTTTCTTGGCTTTTTTACGATGAACGGTTTAGATTTGATTTGAAACTGTTAAACATGTCGGTTAAGGAAGAGGAAAGCACGGAGCACGAAGGTCGTCAAAGATTCGTTGTCTTGTTTTTCTGTTTACGTTTCTGTTTCACTTCCTGCTTCGGTGAAGGAAAAGGACGAAGAAGCTTTGATTCAGACAGCTTTAATCAGAAACTGCTTTATTTTCTTTTTCATAAGACGACATTGCCCTTCATCGATCATTAAAAAAGTTGTCGTCTTTATAGTCAGCCAAACCAACTGTAGCATTTCAGGCAGGGGTAGTCTCGTCAATTAAGTAAACATATCCATCTCCTAGATTGAAAAAACTTTTTTTTTTTGGGTTAAAAAATTAAAGGCTAGATTGAAAAAACTTGCACTTGGCTTTAATGCAACTGATGATATTTTCCCCCTTTTCTTGTTTCTGGTAACAAAGCTTTTTATTTTTCAGCTTGTCTTTTTCCTCTCCCAAAATGCCACTGTAAACGTCATCAGTTTAGGTGCAACATATAAGGTCACTTCGGTCATTTTAGTATTCAGTTACATTTATTTTTTATTTTCCGGATTTATTGGCTTTGCAAAGCTTTGAATCAGTTTTAATGGAAGAAAAATATGGAGAAAAAGGAGATATCGAATCCTTGGATTCCACTTTTTAATTAGCTTTAGTTAATGGGGGAGAAGAAAGAAGAGAAGTAAAAAGAGTAAAGCGTGTGGGGAAGGAGGGGTGTTTGATCATTAAGCTTAATTAAAAGGAACATGTTGGAAGAGGTAGCGTGTAAACATGGTGCATTATTTTTAGGTAATGCCATTGTTGTTTTGACATTAGTTTTTTTTTTTTTCCTCTTTTTATCAAAGTTTTGTCGGGTTGTAATGACTATGTTGCCCCCCCAATCATGCTTCTTTTTCAACCAGATGTGACACTTTAGGAATGGCTTTGAGACAAAATGTCGCATGTAATGTTTGGCAAATTGAAGACTGGTTGTTAGATTCTATTTAAAATAATGATTTTCATGTTCATAATTCATCATGCATTATTGTTTTCTAGTCTTTTGTTCTTAAAGACAAAAGTTGGTATGTGAATTATTATAATACATAAAATCTTGGGTCTCATGGACTTGAAATGAAAGAGATTTTTGCCTGATGAGAAACAATTAGGGATGTTTTGGTAATAATTAAGTGTCACCATTTTAGACTTTGACTTGTATTCTATGCTATGTGCATGAACATGAAGATTAGATCATTAATAGTAAAGATTCAGATTGATATTGGTAATAATAATTGTGATGTTATGACCAATTTAGGCCATGAACATGATCATCATCATAGTAAAAAATTTAACTATGGTCTTCAAGGAAATTATGTGTTTTTTGACAGTTTTTTTTTTTGGTTGCATTTTCTGCAGGGATGCAAACCAGTGGATCGGATGGACATAATTGGAGGATCAGCATCAGCAAGTCCATGTTCATCATATCACCCAAGTCCATGTGCATCATACAATCCAAGTCCCGGTTCATCTTCATTTCCAAGCCCTGCCCATCACACTACAGCCAATGCCAATGCCAATTCTGATGCCAATTCACTAATCCCATGGCTCAAAAACCTTTCCTCCGGCTCATCATCAGCTTCATCCAAACTCGCTCACCATCTTTACAACATTGCAGGGGGTTCTATAAGTGCTCCTGTCACTCCACCATTAAGTTCCCCAACTTCACGAACTCCGCGGACTCAAAATGACTGGGATGAAAGGGCTGCTGGCTCAGCTTGGGGCGCGCAGCGCTATCCTTACTTGCCTTCATCAACTCCACCAAGTCCTACCCGCGGTCAGGGTTTTCCTGATTCAGGGTGGCTTTCAAGGCTTGAAATACCCCAAAGTGGTCCGACATCACCTACGTTTAGCCTTGTCTCGCGGAGCCCGTTTGGATTTAAAGATGATTCATTTTCAGCTGGAGGTTCAAGGATGTGGACTCCTGGACAAAGTGGCACATGCTCACCAGCACTTCCTGCTGGTCTTGATCAAACTTCGGATGTTCCTATGTCTGATGTAATTGCTGCTGAGTTTGCCTTTGGTAGTAATGTAACAGGTTTAGTTAAGCCTTGGGAAGGAGAAAAGATCCATGAGGAATGTGTAGCTGATGATGATCTTGAACTTACACTCGGTAATTCAAAAACCAGGTAATTTTTGGACTTTTTGGTGGATTTATCATATTATATGAGTTCTTCATTCTAATTTTAGTACTTGTTTGATGGAACAGGTAAAAATTTCGTGGAAGAGATTATGAGGAATCAAGCAGCAATTGCAGAAGAGGCTGACGATATTTGGCTTCATGCATATTAAGACCAGGAGTTCAATTCCAGGCCAAAATCGTTTATTCTAAGTTTCGGTTGGCAACACCATACAATTAGTACAGTGACTAGAAGAAGCATCTGTTCCAAGTTCCAACCGGAATTCCCCACCACCCCATTTCTCCTTTCAACCAAAAGAGAAACAAGAAGATTAATTAATTTTATAAATAGCTCATAGCTGTGAATTTGTCACTTAAATTAATGCAGTTCATTCTTCCATTTGATTTTTTTTTCCTTCTCCAAGCAGAGGTTAGTAACAGCGCCCTGTTTGGTGTGATTGTGGTTTTGTGATTGCAAAGTGATTTTTAATGTCTGAGCTTTCTCATTACTTCTCAACTTCTGATTGAATCATCTCTGTTATTAGTTGTCAGATGCTTCTTATACTTCAGTTTTTGTTCCATCTGCAATTCTTCACCAGTTAATTAAATTCACTATCAACTATATATATATGAAATTTAAAATTACATGCTTTTCCAAAATAAATACCCTTTATTTTCCAAAATTTTCAGAATTAAGTCTCCTGGATTATACACTACTAAGAGTAAGAGGATACCATTTAAAAAACTTTCATTTCCAGCATTTCTGGATTTCCAAGATCTTAAAGTTTGATCAAACAATGATGAGAGCAATCTATTCATTTATCCCTTGATAATGGAGAATGTTTTGAGATGCTCAAGAAACAGTATTAAACTGTAAACACTACAATTTTGAATGATTGCACACTCAAATACTAACATGTGTACACCCTAAGCATGATAACTGTTAAAAACAGTTTGGTAATAAAGCAAAGATTAAATATAATGATGATGTTTGAGAAAACAAAAGATAGTGTCTCATTGAGCACTCTGTCTTTTCTTTTTTTCTCCTTCTGTCCCTTTCCCCCCATTGCATAGAGTTTGAGATCTAATCACTGGTTCAAGACTATGATGCCACTGATATATATATTATCTTTCAGATTTTCAGCACTTGAGAGTAAGGCCAACTTAGATATTTTCTTTTGACCAAGGAAATAGCTATTGGAGAAACTAAAAAGAGATCCTCAAATTTCAAACTTGTGTGGCTTTTCTTACAGTGGTAAAAGAAGAGCAAAAGGTTGGACCCTTGGAGGGTAGTGGTAATGCAATTATAGTGCTGGTTTGGCTTTGTTAATCATTGCTCTGTAGCCGCACAAAATAATGAAGGCTCTCCTCTCCTTTTTTACTTTTGCTAAGGCTGGTTCAGAAATTTGGTAGGAAAATTTGCCCATTCTTTTAACTTGGTTTTGCTCCTAACCAAGTGTAGAATTTAAAGCATTCCCTTAGATTTCTGAGCAAATTGATTACACACGAAATATTTATATCAAAAGCTGGTAACGATAAAGCCCACAAGTCACTAGGGTGGGGGGTAGGCTTGAAAGGTAGAACTTTCTGAATCTTGTTGTAGTTAATCATCCCCCTTTAAGTCCTGTTTGGATGTGTGGGTAAAGGTAGTCAGAGCTTCTTACTTTCATAGGGTGCCAAACTGCTACATTAAGCAGCTACTATGGTCTAATGATTGAATTCCCAAATTCATAATTGGTTTAATAATGGATTACAACATAACTACAGTAGCATGATCTTAATGGGTTATAGCAAGGAAATCAAAAGAAACAAATGTGTTCTTTGTTTCTTCTTTATGATTTGAATGATGTTCAACAACATAGATTGTATATTTACATTCGTAGAGTTTGATACAGAAGGGTATCTTAATACCCTTAATCATTACACATTGCATTAATATGGGCTATGTAGATTTCCCAATTTCCTTCTACTTTTCCCCCATCCCGGTCCTTCACTTTTGGAAGACCTCTACCCTATACAACAATCCACTGTCAACTTTTTACACAGCCAAAGAATGATGGTACAGAAGATCAGAAAAGGATTATATACAGAGAATGTACACAAGATTCATGCCCCAATTGCTCTGCTTCATATTGAATCTTGAAGCAAATTAGTTGATTACCCAAGCCCAAGGCAAACTCAACTTATAGTGTTTTATATAGATCAGAAAGTGCATGGTAGAGAGTGGCAGATGCAGGTGGTCGAGGTATTGACCCGAGAAGTAAATCTGATGCAGTTATAGACTGGCTGCCGTAGAATCGGGAATTCTCTCGTTTGCGAGTGGTGACAATGCTCCCTTCAAGTGAACATCCAACAAAAGCACCTACACATTCAAACATAGTTAGAGAAACAAGTAAATAAATAAATAACCATTGAGCATTAAAAGCAAAAGATTAGGTATAGAAGGAAACACTGACATAGGATCCAGGGTAGAATGGAGAAATATAAACATAGTACTGTCTTGGAAAATTGGGGCCTTATCAAGGTGAATGGTTTTCTTGTTATATACTTAGTAGACAACATTATCTAAGTCGATCTTTCATCATGATACAGTGATCATATAAATTCACTAAAGACAGGCAACTGAAGAGGGTCATGTTGTGAATAAATCCTATATAATAACAAAAAAGCCAAGAAAAAGAGCTCCAATTTAAGGATTTTGCATCTAATGCTAGTGTCCGTTTAGACTATCATCTCATTCTTTTCATTATTAAAAATATAAGAAAATATCAAGAAGAAAAAAAAAGTGATGGTCAACATTTCCGTCTGCATATCAGCTAAAAGAAACACAAAAGATCCAACAACAATTTAATTGAATTGGATTGAATTTAAAAAAGAGAACCCTCAGGCCTCAATTGAGATGAGACAGCTACCTTTACTGCAGCTGTATGTATAACAAGTGGCATAACCACCATCACCAGCTCGTAAATCAGCTTCCACAGCTCGTCCAACAATACCAACAGCTGCACTCAATCCAGCTCCAATAGAAAGATGTGCATTGCCACTAAAAGTCTTGACAGCATCATTTGTTCTCAAGATTATAATAAAATCTGTCAGTTCTCCCCCAGCCTGCAGGAGTAACCTAATAGTTAGAAAATATTGAAAAAGAACAACGAATTTTGAAATTCCACAACATGAGTGCATTTGGCTGAAATCAAGGCTCTGTGCCCTTTACATGTCTTTATTTGAATTGTTTAGAAAATATAGAAATTGTTTTAGGGAAAACTAAGTAATTTCATTGGATGCAGATCTGGTTTTGTGATACCCTTTCCAAATTTCTTTGAGGATATGAATGATTTCCTTTATTTGGTTCTAAAGAACAAAGATTAAGAATTTACCTGAGCTCCCCATCCTACACCAAACGAAGAAATGGCAGACGGTGGAGACCAAGAGCCATCCTCTCTACGGGCAATCACAAGTCCAGTTCCAATATTGTATGTAACCATGACACCAACTTTCACAACAGAAATTATTGCAAGGCCTTTTGCTTCTCGGAGAATGGAATCTGGAATTGACTTCTCAGGTTTCAAAGAACCTACCTGTTAAGTGAAAAGGAAAAGTTTGAGAATGACAAAAAACTCTGAAATTTTTCAATGGGAACAAAGACACAATAGATATATTGTACAAAAGAGACAAATCTACAAGTTATTTCTGTATAATGGCACTTCAATGTGCAAATACGCGACTGCCTCACCCTTATTCCCTTTTTGGAACATGAAATGATATTCCCAGAGGCTTTTGAGTAGGAACATGAAAAAACATCGAACTAAAGCAACCAGCAAAATAACATGCCCTTTATATTTGCAGGGATGTGCAATTTTCATTGCAAAAGCCCAAGGAATGATTCATTATTTACCAATTCTTAATGATAAGTAAGCCTCAAAGCTCATTCTTACCTTAACAATATAACCCCGAATTGTGTTAGTTGCCTTATAAATTTCTTGCTCCATGGACTGTCCCCAGGGAAAATTAACCCACGATCTCAAAGTACTGAGGTCTGTCAGGTCATGAGTTGGAATTTGAGCAGCATGACTAACTTGGTCCATCAAGTATGGCTGGACAGACTCAAGTCGCACGCAGCAGACATCACAGACTCGTTGTGGATCAGAAACACGAAACTTTTCTGGCAATAAACTCCTTCCTTTGGAACACTCGGCACAGAATATTCCTCCACAAAACCTGCAATGGTGTCTAGAACACATAATTGGATGAAATCTCACACCACACAGCATACAAGCAGAAGCAGCACTGTCAGCCAACCATTTTGGTGGTTCTGCTTCAAGAAGTTCCTTCACATTACCCATATTTGATTCAGTAAGCGTTTGAGCCATCTCTTGCCAAGCTTGCTCAAGTATATGACTTGATAGCCATGAAATTCCACATCTTTGAATATCACCAGAAGTTAAAGCATTCACTTTACCACGGGCAGCAAAAATCATCTCCACTATCACATCCCACATGGTCAACTCCTTCTCATCCCCTATGAACTCGTCCCAACCCATGTCACCTTCAGGGAAATATCCCCCATTTGGATGAAAACCTCTGGCCCACTCGTCATGATCACTTTCCAGCATAGGTGGAACTGAGACCGGTATCCAAACCCCAGTGTCTTCAGAAAGTGGGGAGTCATAAAAGAAGTATTTTCCTGGCTTCTTATAGCCAGTCTCTGTTTCTTTTTCCTTATCATTCATCTCTTCCATACTACTATTACTATTCGTTGGCATTGATAACCTATCAGCACATTCTCCAGAAACAGTCCTTCCTTGACTCTCTAAACTAACATTGCTCGAGGAATCACATCTTTCAAGTCCCAAATTAGCATCCTATTATTGCCATAAAGGAATATGCAAATAATCAACATCAAATAAAAACATAAAAACTCAGCTCGAAAAAATCCAAATAAAAACATTAAATTTAAGGGGAAAATAACACTTTTTTTATTTATTTTCTGAGCTAAAAATTATCAATAAAACAAATTCCTCATCAAAGGCATCAAAATTCAAACACCCCAGCCCCCAGCATCAAAATAAAAACTTTCTCAATCCGCAGATTATGAGACTAATTCAAAAGAAATAGAAACAATTTGAAAACTTACAGGAAGAGAATTGGAGTTCAGGTCGCCGGTATCCTCGATTAGGGACAACGAAGAAACCCTAGAATTCAAAACCTGGTATTCGGGAACTTTGGAATTAGGATCAAAGCAAGGATTTTGATTGGAACCCTCCATCAAATAATTTCCCTTTCGTTAGCTAAATATAAAGGGAATAAAGGAAAACTATGTACAAAGGAAATAAAAAAATAAAAAGAAGAGAAAAATAGAAATAGATGGGAAAAGAAGAAATACAGAAACTTTGTCGATGTAATGAAGAGAAAATTTTTATTAATCTTTATTTAAAGCGAATTGAATACATTAATCATTGACGAAAGAGAGATAGATTTGAGGCTGCCTTCAAAACTTGGAGGCCTTTTGAGTTTGAGTTATGATGTTACGTTCTCTTTACGGTATTTTCATTTCTTTTTTTTTTGGTACAAATATTTTCATTTCATTATTATATTTTAATTTTTTCTCGGTTAATTAATTACTATTTCCTATAGTGCTCGTTAATTAATACAACCAAAATTATCTATAGCTTGATGCCAAAAAAATTATCTATCTATAGCTTAAAAAATGCATTACTCCTTATTGTCTTTTAATCAAGAAAATCTAGGTTTTTATAACTAAAAAATGTGAAAATCTTTCATTGGACCTCTTGAATTTTACTAATTTCTTGTAAAATTAATGATATCATTAACAATCTTATCTTAGTTAGTTCTATTTATTGAGTACTTTAACAGGTGGAATTGGTTGATCTTTACTAAACTACTTTAGTCCACTAAATATATTGATCTTTTACCATGAAGAGAGAAAAAAACAAAGAAGAAAAAAAGATTTACCAACACCGAATAGTAAAAGAAAACCGTAGTCTTCAGATTCAGACAACACAAAAGTCACCCACCCAAAAGACGAGCAAGTTAAAAGAAAAACAATTCCTTTTAAACAGAAAAAATAAGCCAAAAAAAAAAACAGCAGCCAATCTCTAGAATCTCTCCATGGCAACAACAATCTGTAAACTTTCAACCCTCTTCCCAATTCTCTTCCTTTTGTTATCGACTCTAAGCCAATTATCAGCAGCTGATTTCGAAGACCCTTATGTCTCGAGGTTTCGCAGCTTGTTAGCTTTGCAAAGGCACAACAAGAATCAGATCCCAAACTGTGGAGAAATGATGTCAAGATCTCAATGTTTGCAGAACCCAAAGTGCCGTTGGTGCCGTAGTGAAGCTCTAGATGATATGTGCTTTACCAAGTCTGAGGCTTGGCGCTTGCCTCAACAGGTTTTCCTTTGTGATTGATTCATTCCCCCTTTTTTTTTTTTCTTTTTGGTTTAGCTTCCATTGTATTCTTTATTGTGCTTGTACTTTCATAGTTATTTTGTGAATGAAAGATAGAGGAGAGATAAATAAAAATTTTGCTTTTGGTGGCTACTGATTGTGATCTGATTTATTATATGAGTTTCTATTCTATTATAGAGCCTTCTTTTTTCCTATTTGGTGTGCTGCCTCATGTGGATTTGTTGAGAAGGGCCAATTTCAAGTTTATATCTTGCTTTTGGGTTGATAGAGAACTTGATTTGAGTACATGGAAATCAATGGAATTTGATCATTTTAACACATTTTGATAGCTGTGGAAATGTAGAGGAACGAATTGGCTAAGGTTTCCCTAGCTACTTGATTTCTTGATGGTTAGGAGTGAATATTCAGTTGAATTCTACTCAATATTGGTAAATGAATTTGTTAGCTGAACTGGTTCAACTTAAAGACATCTTTTTTACAAGGCACCATTGGATTCTTCATAAATCATAGACGCCACCATAACAATTTCCCTCCTTGTAGAATTCTGATTGCATATCTATTGGGCGTTCGATGTTTCTCATCTTTGAGAAAGCTATTTATTAGATCTATGTTAGCTTAAGATGTTAAATGCTGATATGCTTGGCCAAATCAGGGTATCAACTAAATCTTTCCCTTAGCTATGCCATTAGACTCTTATAGTCTTATTGCATTCAAATGGTATATTAAAGATAATACACCAAGAAAATAACAGCATCATGTTATCCTCCCGTAGGGAGTAGGGAGGGAACATAACTGTCAAACAGCCTAATTTTTAGTTTTGGCCTTCGATGGTTTGATTTTATGGTTTCATGTCTAAGACTTCAACACGATTTATTTGACTTTTTTTTCCCTAGGGTCCAATACTTGTATCTTTTTTTCCTCCTATTTTAAGTGAGTGTCAAATTTGCAGTTTTCATTTAGTTTAATTGACCAACGCCTCCTCCTATGTAACTCTCAAATAGAGGAATTTGCATGGTAAGAAACTGCGGTTCTTAAAGATGTTATGACATGAGGGAGGAAGTGTAACAATTAAGCTCTAAAATGGGAGGATGCTTGCTCATGGGATCCCCCAATGAATACTAGTACTAGTCTAATGGAGTAGATAAGAAGTTCATTTTGAACATTGAAGAAAGTGATGTAGTTTCTTAACATTGTGATAATTCTCCATTGAGAATTTGAAGCCATCTCATCTCTTGCTGAGTTCTTAGAAGTTCTACCTTCATCTCTGGATGTGTGGAAGTAGGACTTTGTTACTGCATTACTGACTCAAAGTTTTGCTTTTGCTGGTGAAATTCCTTAGCCTTATCAGATCAAATATTCTTTAAAATGCATTTGCCAATTGCCATTGAGGATTTTTGCTTTTGCTGGTGAAATTCCTTGGCCTTATCAGTTGGAATTTTAAGAAACCGCAGTAGTTTAAACATGACATTTTGCTGATGGTTCCCTTTACACTCGCTTAAACAAGAAAAGAACACTTCCTTGAGGAAAGAGTTGGATCAGTTGGACTAAAAAGAGGCGGTCTGAGCAATGATTTGTGTTTCAAGTGCACCAGAACGCTGATGAAGACATTACTAATTCTCATACTTCAAAATGAAAAGTCATTATGAATCCTTTGACACTGAATTAAGTAACTTAACCAAATGAAGAGAATAGAGAAACCAACCAAACCAATAATTGTAATTTGAACAGGGGAAAAAATGCATTAATTCGTTTTTCTAATTTTGAACAAAATCTATATTGTTCAAGCACAAATATGAAAAAAACAACTAATTCACTGAACTAAAAAAAACTTGACATCATAGCTATAGTCTTCCGCAACATCGCTGCTGCCACCATCGCTAAAATACTGCTTGACCGCCATCCTTAAATCCTGAAATGGTTCACACAACTCAAAAAACTTGACCAACTTCTCCAGCTCTCGGTCCTCATCATCCTCCACAAATTGCCGTATGGGGACGGCATTCTCAGGCTGCAAAGAGTAAGCATTTGGGTTGTCATCAACGATTACAACTTTACCCAAATCCCTCCCCATTTCAGACAAGTCCTTAACATACTTCCCTTCCATTTCCTTGCAAGAATCCCTATAAAGCCGGTACGAAATTAGCCCCTTGGGATCAAGCTTATCCAAAACCTGTGAGGCATATTGCTTAAGCCCCGCCGTGAAAACCACCACCTCGTACTTCTTGCTGATTTCTTCCAAGAAAAAATCGACACCGGGTCGTTTCCGCACATAAAAGTTCATAATTTGGCCGTCAATCTTCGGCCTCACTACGAAATCGTACATTTTGGGAGGTGGGTCGGGGCTTGAATGGACCAAAGTCTCGTCAAGATCAAGAAAGATTGTTTTTTTGGTCTCGGAAATCAAGGGCGGAAGCAAGCAACGGTCGAATACAAGAGCACGAGGAACGAGGAGGTTACTTTCCAATTCATCGGTTTCTTCTTCTTCTTGCGGAAGGATTCTGAAGCCCTTGCGGCGGCGTCTGGCGGAGGGAGGGGTTGCTATGTGGGCTAACTTTTTGAAGAGCCTCGCGAGGCGGCGATGGCAAGTCTTGATGGACTTGTTGATGGAGCACATAACAGAGAAGGAAGCATGATTCTTCTTAGTCGGAGAAGTCTTTCTCCGGCTGGGAGTGAAACGGTGTCGCTTGATGGAGCGTGGAGGAGTTCTTTTGATAATCTTGGAAACCATGTCAGGGCTTTGGATTATGATCGAAGTGTCGATAATAATCGTCAGCCGGAGAAAAATAATGAAAGAGAAAAGTGAATGGATTTAAAAAGGAAGAGGGGGGGAGAGAGGAGGTTATCCTTTGGTTCGGGTTATAACGGGAAAAGGGAAGGCTCCGTAATAATAATTTCAAATTTTGGTTCGGTGTAACGGTCAAGGAGATAGGTTCGGAGTCGAAGCTGAGATATAATGCTTAGTAAGTGACAGAGTGGCTTCTTTTGCTTATATGTGTATATATTTATCTTTTTGTTTTAATTGAAATGACTTTTATCATCATTAAATATAGCAATTACATGATAGGAAAAGATTTGGCATATGGATTAGGAGAAATTAACGTTAGCTATGATTATTATGTTTTAGAATTTCCAAATTTTCTGTAAATATTATTTGAAACTAAACTTGTGTATAACTAATAAGTAATAATAATAACTAAATTTGTTTATAACACATTGTTTATATTGGGACCACAACTAATATTTACATTTGTACTAGATTAGATCCATTGGTCATTGGATTAAAGCTTGTGTGTTACTATGAGAGTTAGGTTTGAAATTTGAATCCTATTATTTTCTACCAAAAATTTCCCAACATTAAAAAGGTATAAAACCCTGGTGCCAACAAAAAAAAGAAAGTATAAAACCCAATTGGCCCAAAAGGAAAAGGAAAGAAGCATAAAAATGGGTCCAATAACAACTTTTGTGCATGGTGATATTAGAAGTAAATTGGACAAGGTGAAAGAAATGGCACGGGTTAATTTGGGCCCAATTCTAAACATTCCGTCATTGCGTGCCTTTCCTAGGGGATGACTCCGAATTTCTTAAATTGTTTTCTTTTCTTTGTCATTTAATATGTTTAGATCTACTAGTGTTTAGATCTATGAACCAAATCAAAGTGCCATCAGGTATTTGGCATGATGGTAAAATATTGGATTCTTAGTTCTACTCTATTTAGATCATGAGGTCTTGGGTTCTACTCTCACGGAATTTGATTTTCTTTGTAAGAGATTTATTTACATTGTAATTAGATGGGGAAGGGGTTTGTTGCCTCATAGATTAGTGTTTCGACTAATCATATGTAGCGATACACGGGTATCCTAGTCTTAAGAGGCCTATCAAGGCTCAAAGCATCTTATAAGGTGTACTAAGTCGATCAAGGTACAACTCATCTAATTATACATTATCTTTCATTATGTCTCATTATCTTCAAACTCTCCAATATTCTTACCTCACATAGAACTTTACTGATTTGATCGTTGAGAAGTATCTCTTTAAAGATATCTGTGGGACTTTCCTTTCTCGATTCTCTCCCTTGTAGGCCGCTCAGAACTATCTTTCTCAAAATATTGAAGATTGGAACTGTTAGAGGCTTAGGATATCTGATTTCCATCCTCATCCCTACTATAGTCCCCAAATTTGTTCCTCGTCCCTGTCCAACCAATATACATCTCTAGTTTTCTCGATTAAAAGAGTCCAAACCAAGAACAAGACATGAACACGCCTATCACTTAACGTGATTTAAACATAAATAGAATAGATTAGAAAATTATTAGAATGGGGTGATGGAGAAAGGTTGGCAACGACGTGAGATGAGTGATCCCTCACCTATCTTAGGCCCCGCCTCCGAAATTCCCCTGAATCTTTTCGACACTAGACATTTATATCTCGACGAAAAAGAATGACACCTCTAATGTTAGGTATGAAGAAGACTTTTGGACACAGAAGATTTGGATGAGAACAATAATAAGAAATCCATTATTTCTTGCCTCAATTTTATCTTAAAAATAGAGTGAGAGGGTTTTAAATGTCTTGCTGTTGTAATTGCAAAAGGGAGTCTCCCAAATGGTATTTGTGGTTCAATCCGACATCACATGTTCTTGTTTTCAATAATTTATAGGGTTAATGTGTACTATTACGAGACTGAGATACTCTATTCTATGTATCAATTTGGAGATAATGAAATATTATTTCGAAATTTGTTGGGGTCAAAATGTGGAGGGTTGAGATTGAAAAAACAAATATCATTTTTAATGGCATTGGTTTAAATAACTACTATTTGGACCGATCTTAAAAATTTGTTTCTAGCATTCACCTATTTTTAGCATTTTTTAATCAAGTCTATATGGTGATTATATCGATTTATTTATATATTTAATTTAGAGTCGATTCCCAACATATAAAAACTCTCTCACTACATTAGTATTCAAATTAGTAGTTCAACTGGATAAACATAAATCATGAGGTTTTAGGTTCAACTCCACATATGATTATTTGTGATTGTTGTAGATTGTTGACTTATTTTGTATATGCAATTTCGAATTCTTATTAGATTGTTTAACCATATATATCTGATTGATTGTATCTAAATTTCTGTATATTGAATTATTTAAAAAATAGCACATTTTTTCATTGTATAATTTTTGGTAATTAAAGATTTACTAAAAAATATATATATCATTCTATAAAAGGAGATCAAATTTAACATAGATGGCACCTCAAATAAAATTAAGAAGATAGATGGAATTCAATCAATGCCAACAAAAAAAAAAAAGTTACTTGATGTAAAAATTAAATTCCGTGACAGGCTGACAGGTAGATAGAAGAAGTAAAACACATGACTGACAGGAGAGGGGTTGGACTTGGGGGGGAGTGAGTCTTCACATTTCTTCTTAAGAAAAAAGGAAAATTAAACGCGTTAAAAAGCAAATCAACTTTTTTTGAAGAATTCATTTCGTTGGGGGGGGGGGGGGGGGGGACGCCAACTAAAAGGCAACAAAAACCCTAACATAATTGTTGCTTATTAAATTGAAAAAAATTTAAAAAGGGAATAAATCCGATTGACAAAGGAAAAAAAATTTAAGTCTATAACGAGAAATCCATTTCCATTTTCATTTTCATTAGAAACGATCTAATACTATATATAATTACAAGACAGAGCCCCACACTCTGTCAAGTAAGGAAAAAACAGTGTCTGAATGAAAACCTGTTTACCCAGATCTGCCACCATTTGCATTTTCAAACCTTTCCCAAATAAATATCTCCCCATAGATATGTGATTCTATGAAATGGGAATGTATGGTTTTTAACATTTATTTATCACTGTTGTTCTTCTTCTTCTTGGGTGCTTCTTGTTGTTTTTGTTGTTCTGTTGATTTGAAACAACAAACAACAAAAGGAAAGAAGAAGAAATGTCAGATATAAGAATATCTGATCCCAGCAGGCTGCACTTGAAGAAGGAGCTGACTCAAATCAGGAAAGCTGCCCGGGTTTTGCGGGATCCTGGGACTACTTCTTCATGGAAATCACCTCTCAGTTCGTCTAGATCTGTAGCAGCAGCAGCAGCAGGAGGAGGAGGAGGAGGAAGACCGGCAGTTGCAGCAGGTTCGGTTTCTACTAGTAATGCTGCTTTAAGAAACCATTTGGATAGTCAAAGTTTAAATAGGGCAAATGGGAATGCTTATTTGGATTTATCTCAGTTACCATTTAGAGTTGAAAGCAATGGTCATAAGAATAGTAAAGTAGTTACTACTACTAATAATAATGCTAATAGTAATGGCAATGAGAAAGAGAAAAGGGTCTTCCTTTATAATTGGAAGAGTCAGAAATCATCATCAGTGAATGTGGATGATGATGATGATGATGATTATGATGATGGGGATGTTGATTATGATGATGAGGAGGAGGATGGGGAACATTCTTCTTCTTGGATTCAAGGCAGCGTTGATGATAATAGCTTGAGTGATGCAAGGAACTGTGGGGATTCAAAGAGTTATACTTATTTGGGAGAGAGTCGTTCTGCTTCAATGTTGTTCAGGTGTAGAGATGCAAATCTTGTTTCCTTGCTCACACCATCCTCCAAAAGAATGTTGGGGGCCAACAAAAAGAGCAAGAAAAATGGTGCCCATCTTGATGTTCTTTCTAGATATGAACACAAAAAGAGTGTTCTTAATAGAAACTCGGTCAATTCAAGGAAACTGCTCAAGGCTCATCCTGCATTGGCTTTAAGTTTAGGAAGGGATGATTCTGTTGATCAATCTGATGACACTGAAGATTATTGTAATTCTGAGGATTTTCGCAAGATCTCAGCGGCGTCCCCTCTGCTTCTCAAACTCAAGCACAAGAACTGGTCACATGCATCAACTAAATTGTTGAAAACTGGAAGAAAGGAAGATTCTTCTTATTCTTATAGCACCCCTGCTTTGTCAACTAGTTCTTATAATAGGTATTTTAACCGTAACCCAAGCACTGTAGGCTCCTGGGATGCCACTACGACTTCATTGAATGATGGGGACGAAGAGGTGGATGATCCTTTGGATTTGCCAGGTCGGCAAGGATGTGGGATTCCATGCTATTGGACAAAGAGGACCCCAAAACATAGAGGGGTTTGTGGGAGTTGTTACTCTCCTTCCCTCTCTGATACTTTAAGGAGGAAAGGAAGTAGCATTCTTTGCGGAAGCCAGTCAGTCTATAGACATAGACGGTCGTCATCACTTTCCAATAAGCGGAGAGTTGCTTTAAGAAGTGCTCAAGGTGTTCTCCCTTTGCTTAGCAATAGTGGCGATGGGAGAGGAGGGTCATCCATTGGAACCAGGTGTAGTGATGATGAGCTCTCTACAAACTTTGGAGAGCTTGATTTGGAGGCACTGAGTAGATTGGATGGAAGGAGATGGTCATCAAGCTGTAGAAGTCAAGATGGGTTAGAGATTGTAGCTCTTAATGGAGAAGGAGAAGAGGAGGGTACACCAGAAAACATTAAGAGCTTGAGCCAGAAATACAAACCAATGTTCTTTGATGAAGTGATTGGGCAAAATATTGTGGTACAATCCCTTATGAATGCTGTTGCAAGGGGAAGGATAGCCCCTGTCTATCTTTTCCAAGGCCCTCGTGGAACTGGAAAATCATCAACAGCCAGAATTTTTTCTGCTGCTTTGAATTGTCTGGCCACTGAAGATGCTAAACCTTGTGGGTATTGTAGAGAATGCACTGAGTTCATTGCTGGGAAAAGCAAGGAGCTTTGGGAAGTTGATAGCACCAATAAAAAAGGAATTGATAGGGTCAGATACCTTTTGAAAAGCCTGTCAATGGGGCTTCCATCAAGCTCATCACGCTACAAGGTTTTCGTTATTGACGAGTGTCACTTGTTGCCCTCTAAGATATGGCTGGCATTGCTAAAATTCCTTGAAGATCCTCCACCGCGTGTTGTGTTTGTATTCATAACAACTGATCTTGACAATGTGCCGCGTACTGTGCAATCACGATGTCAGAAGTACCTCTTCAACAAAATAAAAGATGGCGATATCATGGCAAGGTTGAGGAAGATTGCTACTGAAGAGAATCTTGAGGTTGAATCAGATGCACTGGATTTAATTGCATTGAATGCAGATGGTTCACTTCGAGATGCAGAAACAATGCTAGACCAGCTAAGTTTGTTGGGTAAAAGAATCACTACATCCCTTGTCAATGAACTTGTGAGTATGCTTGAAAATACTTCCTTGGCATGGTTACTTCCTTTTCATGTTTTTTACTAGGTCACTTCATGAAGTTAAATATGAAGACTAGTAGAATTAGATAGTATTAGAAATTAGCATGTTTAGGAAGTACCTGTAATACAGATGGGGTTTACTTTATTTTTCAAAATTTGCAAAATAAAAAGTTACTTCATATGAACAGTTTTAATTCATTTGTATCACTTACGATATTCCTGCAGGTAGGGGTTGTTTCAGATGAGAAGTTACTGGAACTTTTGGAGTTAGCAATGTCGTCTGACACGGCAGAAACAGTAAAAAGAGCTAGAGAGTTGATGGATTCTGGGGTTGATCCAATGGTTTTGATGTCCCAACTGGCCAGCCTTATTATGGATATCATTGCTGGAACATACAATATTGTTGATTCCAAGTACAGCCATTCATTCTTTGGTGGACGAGCTTGTGAGTATCATCTCATTAATTCATTATTATTGTTTCTTCTTAGCAGAGAAAGTTTCATGATATAATGAATAGCATTTCCCTTTTATAATCATAATATCATAGTAGGCTCTATCCCTCTACATTGGCTCCTTTCTGATAGATGTTTTCTTAGCGCATATGTCTAAAGTTTATGCTGCACAATACACCCGTCATTCTTAAATGCCAAGTAATAGGTTTGTTGTCCTTACACGTGAAGTAATATTTTAAAATGATACGAAAAACACTCCACATTAATAAATTTGGGGCAATCTAAGCGTATGAACATAATAAGGAGTACTTGTTCTGGGTGCCTAATTGTTTGCAGTAACTTTACATATTACATTATCTCTTAGCTTTATTTCTCTAAATAATATCCTTATGGATCTTGGTGTCCTTTGCAGTAACTGAATCAGAACTGGAGAGATTAAAACATGCTCTGAAGCTTCTTTCAGAAGCTGAGAAACAACTAAGGGTTTCAAGTGAACGCTCAACATGGTTTACGGCAACTCTGCTGCAGCTTGGTTCATTTCCTTCACCAGATCTCACTCAGTCAGGCAGCAGCCGGAGGCAGAGCTCTAAGACTACCGAGGATGACCCATCAAGCACTTCAAGGGAAGTTACAGCTTACAAGCAAAAGTCAGGAATTCAATATTTGCCTCGGAAATCAACCTCTCCTGCACCCTTACCTAATTCTGTGAATGGGAATTCTAACCATCAGGGAGGATTTGTCTCAAGAGTTGATAATTATGGTTCTGATTTTAAACCTTCACATGGTCGCACCATGGATGGTGGCGCCTTACCTGCAGCATGTGACAATAATTCGAGTGGAAATATGATACTAGCATGCAGAAATTCAGAAAAGTTAGATGACATCTGGGCAAAGTGTATTGATAAGTGCCACTCAAAGACATTGAGACAGCTACTACATGCTCATGGGAAGCTTTTGTCTCTTGCTGAAGATGAAGGTAAGCTTATAAACTTGAAATAAATTTTGCAAATTGCACAACGAAATTTATCTTTTATTGATAAGATTCACATCAGATTGACCTTAACGACCTTGCTGTAGTCAGCTTGTGAGATACATGGTAAAGGTCTCTGTTGCATAGCATGTTTATGAGATGGCAATTTGAATAGATATAAAGATTCCAACTAAGATAGTCTGTTCATTTCACCACATTTGCATTTGTCCCTTTCCGTCTTTTATTGCTCTACCCGGTCAACAATCTGCCCATGCTGTACATTCTATTTCATGGTGAAGCTTTGTTTCCAGGAGAGCATTTAGGTTTCTCTTTCTTTATTTCTTACTTATAGTTTTGCTGCTAGCAGGTGGTGTTCTAATCGCCTATCTTGCATTTGAGAATGGAGATATCAAGTCTAGGGCTGAAAGATTTTTGAGCAGTATTACAAACTCTATTGAAATAGTGATGAGACGTAATGTCGAAGTTCGAATAATTCTCTTGACAGATGGTGAAATTTCTCTAATCCGTGGAAATCCAACTGAGATGGCAGAAAGTCTGCAACAGACTGAAACTGCTGCTGAAATTGAGAAGGAAAGAAAGGCCGGTTCGAAAAATGCACTAGATGGGTTTTCTAGTTTAGACTTACATGAGTCACTGAAAGAATCAAAAGGAAGTTTTAGTGATTTGGAAGGTAAACTGCGAGGAGTACAAGGTTATTCTAACTGTTCTGCAGAATCTATTGTGAGAACACCTGAGTTACTAGCTGAAGGCAATGCTGAAATTGGCAGCTCAAAGGAGAGTAGGCAAGATATTCCAATGCAGAGAATTGAATCCATTATACGTGAGCAAAGGTTAGAAACTGCCTGGCTACAAGCTGTAGAGAAAAGCACTCCTGGATCATTGAGTCGACTGAAGCCTGAAAAGAATCAGGTTCTGCCTCAAGAGGTCTATCGTCAGAGTAATTTGGGATCAGTGGATTCATCAGCATTCTCCTCTCAGCAATGGGAGGATGAACTAAATCATGAGCTTAAAATGCTGAAAACAAATGATGGTCATGGCCAAGTGATTCCGAAGGATCAGACAGCTAGAAGGGGCGATCATTATCCCATGTCTCCGAGCTTGCTGCACAATAGCAGTTTAATCAAGGAAAACCTGTGAGTTTGACTGCTCTTATAATTGCTTTCACATAATATATTAGCCATATAGCAATTTATTGCCCTTTTCTGCCTAAAGGAAATAGACTAAGATTTGTATTAATGTTGTAAAAACTTGATGCTCATTCGCCGTCTTTCTATAGTGGATATGAATCAGGGTCAGGAACTGGAGGATGCAGTGGGCTTTTCTGTTGGAATAACTCTAAGCCTCAAAGAAGGGCAAAGGTAGGCACTAGGCAGTTGCTACAACCTCCCTCCTTGTTTCTCTCAACATAATGCACATAGTAAAAATGGAATTTCTTTCAAGAATATACGACATGACTTTGTTCTGTTGTTTCTTTATTTCCCAGGTTAAGGGAACCCCTGTTCGATCACGCCGAAGCAGACAATTTTCATTGTTTGGGGAGTGTGGGAAGTCAAAGAAAATTGAAAACAGAAGTAGGAGGTAATTTAGGAAGCTACTCCATAAGATATTGGCTTTCTAGATGTCATTTGTTTCTTTAAATAATCATATTTATTATTATGATATAGTTTTCTTTCTTTCTTTCTTTCTTTCTTTTTTTTTTTCAATGTATTTACACTTTTCACTTAAGCCATGTGAACTCAATGAGGAAAGGGGGATAAAGAAATGGAATGTAAAGTTTATGCTGGAATTTGGCAAAATTTCTTTTCTATAGCCTTGACTTGACCATCTTTTATGGGTGAATAAGAAATGAGATTGAGAAGGAACAGTGTAAACTCAAGTAATAAACATGGCTATCCAAACATGCTGTAGGATATATATTTTGTTTTCTTAATTTTATTTCTTTTACGAGCAAAATTGATTTGATTTTAAGCAAAGTAAGCTTTTAAGTTTTAAATCACTTGTACAAGAATGCATTACAATTGACACGTGAGACTTCCCAGAAGCTGATGCTGACGTGGCTCACCCAGAAATTGACACATGGACTTCCAAGGGCCAAAATGGGTTTAAGCCATTAATTGATTTGGATTAAAGAATGGGTATTCGTTCTACTGGCCAGTCGTGGGTGATCAACTTATCATGGTTAAACAAGTTTTTTCAACATTACCCTTGCCGAATTTTGGAACGTCGAGAGAGGAGAATGGAAGAAGATAACCCTTTTTCTGCAAAATGGTTCTGACTATAAACATCAATTAATAAACATCAAGAACGTTCAATAAATTAAGAAGCCTATCATGTTCCTAAACATCAGAAAAATTATGTGAAGGGAGAGTTATGAAGTTCATTTCTCCCTAACTTCTTTGAGGTCCCGTCACTTTATCTCCCATCTGTAAAAATATATTGGGATTTGGGAAGGTTTTTAGTAATGTTGAGGACATACAACAGGAAGGGAGACGCATTGAGGAAGAAGTGTTCCAGGGCATTATTTAGTAACTTCAGCAGAAGCCATATTCAGAATTCTCTCTGCAAGTAATAAGTCATCAGGAGTCGTGACCTGCAAATAAGAAGAAGTTAGCAAATCACTCAATTCAATAGTATAAACCATGTTTCAATTTTCACAACAGCAAAATAGACGTTTTTTCATAGTAACAATACCTTGATGTTGGTATAAGATCCTTCAGTTATATATACAGGATGCTTGAGGTGCTCCACGATTGATACGTCATCAGTCACTTCAAGACTTTCTCTGCAGGAAAGCAAGATGCTCAGAAGAGGTTTCATGTTTAGTTTAGGTTTGGCTATGCTTTTTTCTTTCCTTCCATTTCTTGATGGGTTATAGATAAAGAAGGAACTCTGTTATACATGGATATCTCTATTTATAAATGCATATCCAAATACTTGATGGATTAATGGCAATCTAAGAAGATGAGAAATGCAAAAATATATTCATATCACATCCAATGGACATAATATATATATCATTAAACTACAAATATATATACTTGTAGGACGAGTATTTATCAATTGATCTGTCAATCACTATAATGCAATATTAAGTTAGCTATTTCCTAGGAAATGCTTTGCATGAAGAAGACAATAATTATAGGAGCAATTTAAATAGAAAAATGCAAATCATCAATTACCTATTCACAAGCTCGAAACCTTTTCTCAGCAACTCTGGCTTAATCACCTGTATGGTATATATATTGGTATATTTAATTAAAGCGCAGTCTCCAAAAGAAGAAGAATTGTGTGATATATTATATCTTTTAAGAAGTAAACCTGCGGGGTCTGCATTTCCCATAGTGTTTTTCGGTCCAGAGTCTTCACTACATAAGATTCACTATTTGCCTGCGGAGAAGAAGGGAAGAGAATGAAGGATCAATTTGAAGTCCTGAATTAAGCATGAAGATAATTCAACTTATCATGTTAAGCATGAAGAGAAGAGAATGAATGATATGCCGATTCAGCTATATCATGTTAACATTATCATAAATAAATTTACACCCATCCTACAAGGTTGCAAAGACTTTCTTAGCCATTCAAAACAGTGGTTATTTTTAGATAGCTTGTTTCCTTCCTCCTTATCAATAGCAGCAATGACAAAGCCATTAAACTATGAGAGAAACACAGATGAAACTCAAATGGCAAAAGAAACTGACTTGAAATTAGTATCTACCTCTTTAATTGTGGCTTTGACAGGAACCCCAAGTACTGCCGCTCCAATCAGCCAACCATCTTTAAGAACCTAGCAAAACAGTTATAAATCTTATCACTCTTTTTTTCCTTTGCCTGATCTAATAATTGATGATTTGACATTTAAGTTCTTAAAGAAAGTGAAAGTGAAAGTGAAAGAGTACTCAAGATACTTTAAAGAACAAGGGAGGGAGGCAGAGAGAGAGAGAGAGATCTTAATAATTAAAATATTCTTTAAGGAAATTGGCATAGATAGCATTTCACAATGGACTGATAGGAATGTTAATTTATATTTAACATGGTACTGATAAATGGCTTCTATTTATTACACCAGTCAATAGACAGAAGAGAACAGTTTGATTAAACACTATGCCATGAATAACAATAACTATGGCATACAAGAAGGTAGGACAGAGATACTGGGATTATACTCAAATTCTTTATCTTTATTATTAGAGTTCCCTTAATTTAGTTTCACTGCATAAAATATCACCATAAATATTTTAGTCCAAACCTTTTCTACATCTCCAGATGTTACCAAGGGTCTTGCAGAATCATGGATGCAGACAAGATCAGAGTTTGAATCAACAGCCTGTAGACAAAAGTACCGTTTGACAATCAAGAAAACAGTATGATGATTATTAACATACAATGCAAAGCATTGTCTTAGGAAAGATCCGTGCAACTGTTACATATTAAATTAACCAACCACAGCATCCATACATGTTTTGCATTAATACATACAAGTAGGAAACCATGCACATTATCCTCTTCTAGTTTTGAAATCAGATAATCGATCCATACAAATAATTCTATTTTAGAGTAATTTAGTGAAAGAAATATCCGAAAGAAAAAGCTCTGGAAGCAGGAGCACATCCAGATTAGTATGCTCAGGTGCAGTTCTAACCTAGGTGGACCATAATCGGGTCTCTTCATAATACATGGAACAAATTTTCTTTTCAGTCTATATGGCATAGATAAGCCATTGACATGAAGTTGAAGATGATGCCAAAAGAAGGAAAATGAGAATGAAGAATCTGATGTAAAGAGCAACTTATTTTCTTGTCTATAAGGCATACATTACCTATTGAAATGAACTCAAACAAAATTCCTCATAAATGCAGGAACTAAAAGTGAGTAAATGTTTATGAAGGGTAACTTGAGGCAGGCTATTATTTTATTAAAAATGATGATTTTATGCCATCAAACTTTTGAATAGCAACATAAGCTAAAATGGTGAAGTGACTAACACGAGCATCTAAAATGAAGAAACAAAAGGATGCAGTGAAGAAAACTAGACAGCATCACACATATAAATTGAAACAGTGTTAATTTCAAAACATTTTGCAGATACCTGAAGTCCGCTGTAAACAGAATCCTGTCTCTCCTTCCCAGGAAGTGTGAATTTAAGATCTACATTAATTTTGTCCCTTGTTTCTGGAATAAAGAAACGGTTATATGATCAGGACTATCTCCTAAAGCACTAGAATTAAAAGGTCTAGAAAGAAAACCAAAACACAATACAGCATTCCTTTAGGGAGTCAACCACAAGCACACAAACAGACAAATGATAATGTGCGTGTGTAGATGCATGCATTTGTGAGTCAAAGTGTCAGAGAGAGAGAGAATATGACCTTCAAAAATGTCTTTGTATGATGGATCGCAAACCACAACAATTTCTTTCACTTCAATCATGCGTGAGAAAGTATATAAACTGCCAAAAAAGCATATAGAAACTCCAGTTAATTAAGTAGTTTATGCCATATTTACAAGGCAGAAGAAACTATTCTTGTTTACCTATACAATGCAATTGGTTGTCCTAAAAGCGGCAGATATTGCTTTGGCATGTTTGCCTATTTTCACAAACACAGACGAGCTATTAAAACATTGATTACAACAACTAAAGAGGCAATGCCCAGTATTTAAGATGAAGAAAGAAGGATTGCAGAATTTGTACTTCAACTTCACAGATTGTGATAGAACAGTATTAGTTGAATAACCAAGAGATTTAGCACAAATTAAAGAGAGAAGCCATGAGGATCAAATCGCAATTTACACGTCACATGCCATATATATACAAAGCAAGATACTGATGGTAAGAAAGGTGTAAGAATTGATACTCACACCCATTCTTTTGCCTACGCCCCCTGCTAGAAGAATGACCGAAACGCTTCGTTCTTTCACTGTTGCAGAAGCAGAACCCTGTGTGCAAACCAAAAACTAATAATTTGAATCAATACAAACAGATACAATATACCAAGTTATAGTATATCGGAAACCTGTTCCTATACTCATTGTTTTCATAGTTTTCTACATTAATCTTGAGGATCCAAGTTTCCTATCCATATCATTAAAGTCTAAAGAAGTGCCCATATATGTAACTTAAAATGAACATGGTCACATACTTACATTATCGGTTTTGGAAGAACAATTGATCCTACATGGACCAATCCTGTTCAGGGTCCTCGTTCTTCTTCTCAATTCTACATTTGGACCTGAAAAGGAGAGATCAACCAAATAAAGTTGAAGAAAAAGAATTTCCAGTCCATAATAAAGCTGAATTGCAAAGAAAGAGGGAAAATGGGTAGCTAATTTTACTTGCCTGGAGAAGGGAAATTGTAAAAGTGTAGGTGGGGAAAGGGTGGGGAAGATTTGGTGGAAGCATGGGTTTCGTTGAGAGTGAAATTGAAGCAAGTGAGAGTGTGGTTTAGGTGAAGAATCCCCATTTTCCCCCCAACTCAACTCTTGAATGATTGAATCTATCTCTGCCGCGAACTTCGCTTACCTGGATAATATGGCGTTTCTTTGTCTAGTACGTGGAGTGAGAGAGGGAGGCATTTTCTCGGGAATCTATTTAATGGCTTAATACAAATTTTGGTCCTCGAACTATGATGAATAGAGCAAATAAGTCCCTCTTCTTCAATTTTTGGTCAATTTTAGTTATTAATCTATCAATTCTTCATTCTAGCTAAGTTGGGCCAGTATTGTAGAAATGGAGCCATGATATTTTCATCATTGCATGAGAACTTAGCTGATTTATTATTTATAATTATACCAAAAGCAATGTAATTTTCTTATTTATTACTATAATAATAATTATATACGTATCATGTTAAATTGATCTTTTAATATGTGAAATGTTTGAAGATTAGGGATCGCCGGATTGCCAATTTATCAACCCCGAAGACTATATATTTGATAAATTCTTATTCTTATACTTAGTTTATGATGATACTTAATATCTTGAGTGTCAAGGGCAATATGCCTTCCATGAAGGAATCTTATAGAGCAGGACATCCTACATTCTCCAACTCTTCGATGAGCAATGGTTTCATAGCCTTTTTTACAATCATGGATTGTAAGGAATTGATTTTGTAATCCAAATCGTCGGATGGACCTTTTAATTGACGTCAGCTCAATAGAGAGGTTTTTGGTGTTCGGATTCATTATGTACAAGCATTCACTGAAAAAAAAACGAATTAGGAGCATAAATTGTTGTTGAAGTGACAGCTGACATTGATATTGTGGACGCAATGCAATAATTAAGATATCGCGGTTTTGAATATCATCATCATGTAATTTGTCAATTGAAAACGTTGCATAAATATGTATGAGACATGGGTATGCAGTGATTACTATGAAACATCAATAGAATGTGTTGAGGAGCTGTGTCCTCAGCTAATTATCTCACAATCCATGGAACAAAAAAGCAGCTAATTTATGGTAAACCCCAGGCCCCAAGAGAAAGGCATCGAGCAAATTTGTATATATTCAAATCTAAATCTAATTGTCAATAGGAGTTGGCACAAGTGGTTAAGGTTCAGATTCGAATCCGACCACAGTCTATCATTTGATAGGCGATTTATAAATTTTGAAAAATCCACAGGTAAATTGAGTCGATCGTCTACTTCTGCTGTAATTTTAGTGATTAAGATTCGATCCTAAAAACTTGATTCACAAATCCTAACTTAAATCATGATACAATTGTTAAACGATGAACTCCACCTGAAGTTAAATACCCAATAATTTTAGTTTTAGTAGAGAAAAAAAAACCCCTAAGAATTTTATTCGTTAGAACTTGGAAATCAATAGATGCATGTATAAATTGAATTTTGCATTTCTACTAGCAGACAGTAGTCGAATAGAAAAAAGAAAAAGAAAAAGAAAAAGAAAAAAAAAGAACAGAAACAAAGCCCTCCATATTCCAATGCTTCCAAGACGACGTAGTTTCACGCTTTAGGAGAAGGAAAAAGAAAAAAACTCTCAATTCAAGATCGGGGTGAGAGAAAGAGAATCGGAAGAGAGAGTGAGTGACGAAGATGAGACTTTGAGAGAGAAGAGAAAGTTCAGTGAGGGGCTGCTAAGGAAGAAAACGAAGAGGAAGAGAGAAAGGGAAAAGGAGGAAGAATTTTTACCCGGTTTGATTATTCCTTTCTTCTTTTCCTATTTTCGTTCTTTTTCACTATCTCTCCCACTCTCCGCCTCCTGTCAACAACATTCGTTTCTCTCTCCCTTGATCATCTCAAATAGGTAACATATGAATTGTTAAGGGATTTTCAATTCAAATCCCTAAATTCTCACCCTTCTTCCCTTTGCTTAATTAATTCTGATTTTATTATATGATTATGAACGGTTTAATCTTTTTATTTGTAAGGTTATTACATCTGGGTTTTCTCATGTGAATTTGGGCATTTTGTTTTTGGTTTACAGGTAATTTAAGATCTTACTGTTTCTCCAACACTGTAAGTTCATATCCTTTCCATCCTTGAAAGTATCAGTTTTAAATTTGTAGAATTTGAAGTTATGAATATCTACTGTGGCCTAGGTTTTGATTACTGATTCAGTTTGGCATTACCTTTAGATTTAATTTATCCAGGGCATTTTCTTTTGCCCTATGCGAGTGATAATGACATATTTTTATTTTGGTCTAGATTTTACAATAAAGTCATGAGTTTACTTAATTGTCAATTCCATAGTCCTTTACAGATATTAATAATATATAAAAATAAATAGTTTTGTCGTAAGTAAATAACCTCTGCAACTAAGAAGAGAGTGTTAATTAGCATCTCCCTACCATAGTCTTCATTGGAGGGATCTGGGTTGTTCCTATCAAGCAGCTACAATATATGCTTGATTAATATTTTTTTAGGTGAAAAAGAGCACTGCATACAATTTCACGTTCCTTAAATGAATTTTAATATGTCGCAACCTTGGACTTTGTTTACTGGATTCTGATTTTTCATTTTCTTCTCTTCTGTTTCTTTCAGGCACTTTTATTTCCTTCGATGATCACATATGACCATTAACTCATTCTGATTTAATATTTGATTGTACTCCTTGTGTTTTAACTATCTAAAACAGTTCAGTTCATGCTCCAGCTCACCATGCATGTTTATAGTCCTACCTTATAGAAATTTGCTATTTGTTTTTGGATTCTCAAGTAGAGTAATTGATGTTAACCTTTTCATCTCATATAGCTCTGAGAAACCAACTGCAATGACTGGCAGTGGAGGGGACGCATCGCTGCCGCCTGCCGCCAACGGTGGTGAATTTTTGCTTTCTTTGCTCCAGAAGCCCCAATCACATCAGCAGCAGCAACAATCTCCTATACTTTCTAGAGCGACTCCGTTGACCATACCTCAGCCTCAGCCACAATTGCAGCAACAGCAACCGCTAGTCATCGATCCTGCTGTTGCAGCAGTAGGGCCCACTCTGCCTTTCCCGCCATTGTGGCCACCGAATGGACACGATCACCCTACTCCCTGGCCTCATACACTCTCTCCGCCTTTGGCTCCTAGTTTTCTAGGGTTTCCCCCAAACCCCTGGTCTTCACCGGGTTCCCAATTCACCGGTAATCAAGGAGTTTTAATTGATGACTTGGGAAGGTTAGGGGTTTCAGGGATTGATAACAGTAACAATCGTGTGATCCAGAACCTAATCCAGCCGAAGCATCAAGAACAAAAGCTCGTCTTTGGTTCTTTGCCTACTGATATTCAAACCCTTCGAGCCCCTGAGGGTCTACTAAATGGGAATTTGCTGGAAAATTTGAAGTTGAATCCATCAAATCAGCATTTTGACTCGCGACTTAATTCTAATCTGAATTCAAGTCCATATGCCTATCAACCACGAAATCCTGGTGAAAGAGGAAAGCAACAGCAGCATGCTGGGAATTTCCGGCCTATCCCATCACCGGAAACTCGAAGACCTCCTCCAGGGTTCTCGGGAAAGCCCAGAGGAGGAGGAGGGGGAAGTCAGGATTTCGGAAACAGGAGGAGGCATCTTGAGCACAATGTAGATAAAGTCAAAGCCGAAAACGGTCAATTTAGCAGTGACAATGAGGTGGGACTTAGTCGACAGCTTGATCACCCTGGGCCACCGGCAGGGAGTAATCTGCATTCTGTTTCAGCTACTGATATTGAAGAGTCTCTTTCAGAATTGCATGGTGATGGTGGTAGAGGTGGCTTCGCAACACGTGATAAGTTTAGGAGGGAACATGGTGGTGAAACTGACGAAGTTGGGGAACAGCTTCTTGAGTCTTTGTTAATTGAGGATGAATCTGATGATAAGAATGACAAGAAGCAGCATCGGCGTGAAAAGGTAACTTATTATCTTCCTTTTATTTCTTTTATTTCCTTATAATCTGTTAAGAAGCAGCTCAGATTGCTGCCCTAAATTTAGTTGGTATTACTTTGCTCAAATTTGGGATTTTGCTTGTGATTTTCATATCAGGAATCTAGAATAGATAGCAGGGGACAAAGGCTACTTAGCCAGAGGATGAGAATGTTAAAAAGGCAGATGGAGTGTCGCAATGACATTCACCGGCTAAATGCAGCTTTCCTTGCTATTTATCAATCACTTATACCACCTGAAGAGGAAAGAGCTAAGCAGTACCAGTTATTGGCATTACTGGAGAAACTAGTTTGCAAAGAATGGCCTGAAGCACGGTTGTATCTTTATGGATCATGTGCCAACTCTTTTGGGGTTTCAAAGAGTGATATTGATGTTTGCCTTGCAATTAATGAGGACATCAACAAGTCTGAAATCTTGTTAAAGTTGGCAGATATTTTGCAGTCAGATAATCTTCAGAATGTGCAGGTTAATTATACATGTTATCTTCTTAAGTTGCAATTTGACTATATGTCTGGTACCTAAATGCTACTTTGAATTTCATTATTTTCTAATATAATTTATAAATAGCAATTTCCTGGTTTGGATTTCTTTGACTGATTTGTTTTCTATTATTAATAGCCACTTCTTAGGACTTAGTGGTTTTGTCTAATTTTAAGTAAGGCTATGTTAATGGGCTATGATAACAGTTGGTGCACTTCTTATACCCTTAAGATTCATCGACTGGTTTGGATTGTCACTTTTTCTTATACCCTTAAGATTCACTGATTTGTGAAGATTTGCTTCTGAATGCTTTCTTGGGAATCCTTACATTATACTTGCATTGAAGATGCTTCCTTTTCCGTATCCTTTCCAGCTAATATACTTCCTTAACCGTATAATTATCATCATGCTTGGATCGTATGCTGTTTATCGCTCAAATTTACATATGTTCTGACTAGCTGTTTGCCTTATGTATAGGCTCTGACTCGTGCTAGGGTCCCAATAGTAAAGCTCATGGATCCAGGGACTGGAATCTCCTGTGACATATGCATAAACAACGTTTTGGCTGTAGTAAATACTAAGCTTCTACGGGATTATGCGAAGATTGATGGAAGATTACGGCAGCTGGCTTTTATTGTGAAACACTGGGCCAAGTCCAGAGGAGTAAATGAAACTTACCAAGGAACCTTATCGAGCTATGCGTGAGTCTATTCTATCCCATAACTGATAATGCAATTCTTGAGCCGCATATGTCAGTGTTGTTTGTGTGGCCTTGATTTTGTGTTTAATTTGTATTTGTACTTTCCTTGCAGGTATGTTTTAATGTGCATTCATTTCTTACAGCAGCGTAGACCTGCTATCCTTCCATGCTTGCAGGTATACAAGCTTCTTTGCTTTTCCCTATTTCATGCGAGAAAGGATATACACGTAAAAACTGTTTTGCCTATATCTGCTACTTGAGTGAATCTATTAGGTTGTCTGTAAAGTGCAAAATCTTATGTGTGTGTCTCTGTGTGTATATATATATTCGTTGCCTCTGTTCCTGTTTGTGAAATATTTGTGAAGCTTTTTTTTCTTCCCCTACCAATTACTGCTGCCATGACTCTGAACTTTGTTGGGGTATTTAGTGGGATTATGCTTTGCTATTGTCTTTCAGGGGATGGAGACAACTTACTCTGTCACCGTGGATGATATTGAGTGCGCTTACTTTGATCAAGTTGAAAAACTTCGTAATTTTGGATCTGCTAACAAAGAAACTGTGGCTCAACTGGTGTGGGCATTCTTTAATTATTGGGCATATGGTCATGATTATGCGAATTCAGTAATATCTGTTCGCACAGGAAGCATAATCAGGTAAATTTACTACAATAAACAAGTAGTTCTCCCACTTATGACCTTGTTGTTGATGATTATCTCCGTTTATACAGTAAGCGAGAAAAAGACTGGACGAGGAGAATTGGTAATGATCGTCATTTAATCTGCATAGAGGATCCCTTTGAGACATCTCATGACCTTGGTCGAGTGGTGGACAAGTTCAGTATTAGAGTACTACGAGAGGAGTTTGAGCGAGCCGCTGATATTATGCAGTATGATCCCAATCCTTGTGTGACCCTGTTTGAGCCTTATGTCCCTAGTTGACAAAACCTTGTTGAGTGGTTTTAAATTAACCATGGTTAGAGAAATTTGGTTGTGTAGTGCTTCCCCTCATCCCATCTTCAATTTTGCCCTTTTGTTTATAGTATGTATGTTCTTACTTCTTAGGGCATTTCAGCCTTTATTAATGCCCCATTAGTGTAAAGAATATCGGCTTAATGAACCTTTTGTAGTTCTATATATTTCGTTGCAATTGTAATAATTGTATCATATTAAGGGCTGTTTTTTTTTTTTAAATCGAGTAATCCCTCTGGCCGAAGGTAGACCCTGACTTTCTCTCGTCTCTTTTAGCCCAAGGGCCAAGGGTGTAAAGTTCGTGCAAGACCGTCGGAGATGTAGTCAAAATTTTCTGGTGATACTACATAATTCCCTAAAATTAAATTTAGGAAACTCTTAACAATTAAAATAGAGAATTTTACTGTAATCGCAGCATATCTATGGCCTAATTTCATATACCTAAAGACCTCATAATATGTACACTCAATTCTCAAATAGTTTATCTCTTCGCCTGTCGATTTTTCCCCTTCTCTTTCAAGGGTTTCCACGTAAATTTTGATTTTTATACGGAAATTATATCATAAGAATTAATTAATTGATACTAGTACATACAAACATGTAATAAAAAGAAAAATGTTATTAGTTATTACACATGACATGAGTTAATCCCCCAACCAATTACCAATAGGTCTAAAATTTAGACGTTGGTCCGAACAATATTTCACAGGCCAGCGGGTCAAGAAATTCGAGGTGGGTGACCCGGCCCATTACAAAACAGCAAAGGAGGGAGGAAGGAAGAGCGTTGTTTTAAAGTTGAGAAAAAAATAAAGAAAAACTTAAACCCTTTTTGGTTCAGAACTTGTTGAAGCAGAGCAAGAGGTTTTAAGCTGAAAATTTAGAGGGGGAAAAAAAAGAAAAAAGCAAAAAATGAAGGTGGCGGGGATGGAAGTCCCTATAATCGGAAGCGACGCCATCAAATGGATTGACCTTACGGTTCCATCATCTGTCAATCACATTGACGACGGCAGCAACGACGGTGGAGCTGATACTTTCGCTCCTCCGACGGCGGATTCGGCCTCCGCAACTTACTTCGATGGAGACCGTCCTTTCCATCTCATTTGGTAAGTCTCTTCTTTTCTCTACATAAATTTAAGTCGTAGAGTATAGGTTCTTTTTAAGTTTCTTATTATTTCACTATGAAACAGGCGAATCCGTAAGACTCAACCAAATGCTCTCGAAATCTTGAAGCTCTCTCAGGAATTCCCTATCAATACCGGGCTCCGTCTTATTTTCTCTCACCAGCTATCACCTTTCGCTTTTATTTGCGCCAATCAAAGCAAGTCGCACTACGTGCTTTATACCCTAACTGTCACCGGAATTGCTTACTGCATTCAACTTTCCAAGGACTTGACTTCCATATTCTCCAGAGATCAAATTGTAGAGCTTAATGTGCGTGCTTATTCTAATAGTAATGAGCCAATTACTAGTACAGCAGCAAGCTTTGGATGTCTTTTGCTTGGGAGAAATGATGGATCTATCACTTGCTTCCAACTTGGCTTGCTTCACCAAACTACTCCTGGTATTCTATTTTTTTTTCCTTCACATCTTTCATTTTAGTTTTTATGTGAAACTTTCTGACTCTGACTTCTGCAATTCAGGTTTTGCGTATGAGCTGCGGGATGATTCGGGGAGCCTAGGTCGTTTGTGGGGTTTTATGTCAAGGTATCTTCTCATATTTTGAGTTGGACATATATTTTGCAACAAACATTGTATGTGTTCATGTGCTTGATACCACAAAATTAGGCTAGAGAGTTTAGGAGTGAGGAAGTTTACTAGCATTATTTAGATTCTTACATTTTGGGTTAATTTGCATAGTAATCATGGTCTCATTCAGAATAGGATTCTAGTTGATTTTGAATGAAGAGTTTGATATATGTACATGTGGGTTTATCAATGATTTCGTTCCTTTGACCCAACTCATTTTCCAACATCACTGGAAAAGGATAAATCGTGTTTTGGTTAGTCTGGTTAACTTTATTGATTCTGTTATTGCTATCCTTGTTCTATTATTCTTTCAATTTAGGTGCATTTTCTTACTATGTCATTCAGGGGGAGGGTTGTTGGAGCTGTGCGGGATCTAATAATAACTGAGATGCACGGGAGAAAAATTGTAATTGTGCTTCATGGTGATGGGATTCTTCGAGCATGGGATCTTCAATCTCACAGCAGAATTTTAAGTCATCCAACGGCTGTTCCAACAGCATTTGAAGGTGATTTCTCCTAACTTTTTCTTTATTTTATGACTGTATCTTAATTTACATAATGTCCTCCAATTGTTACTGTTTAACAAAAAGTTTTACTCCTGTGAGGAGAATGGGCTTTTTACACCCTTTTTACCTTTGAAAGAGAACATAATGCTGAATGGAAGCCTTAAGGGAAGAGAGAAAAATTAAAGTCTTTCTCTTGATTTCCTTATTCATTGCAGTTTTGGTCTAGGATAGGAGACAGCAGATAGCTAGGATAGTCTCCTCAATGGTCTAAAGTGCAATTTTCTGTCTTCTTCTATCTTGTAGTTTCAGGAGCTACATCCACAAGGTTATGGTTGGGTGAATCTAACAATGATTCAAACATTGTTCCTTTGGCGATCTTGTATAAGAGTAATTTGGTATGTATTTCTGAATTTGTTAATTAGTTATCAAATAAACCCTCCAAATATATTTATGTATAACTTCAGTAAACTACCAAAAAGAGATTATTGAACTTCAATAATGCTGCTTACTTGAATCTCTACAACTAAATCCATAATTTTAATGCTGTCACTCTTAGCTTCAATGTTGATTTATTTCTTGGCATAACTTTTAAGGAAGTTGGCATGGAGATGATTTCTGTTTACAGTCTCTGCTATGGTACGGGGGACAGGTTCGTCTTGTTGGTAGACCCTTCAGTAAAAAATTTTCCTTTGGATGAGGTAAGAAACTGTTTTTCCTGTTCATTGCTCCTCAACCAGCCACAATAAGATCCTTCCACCCCCTCCCCCTCCCCAATTTGTTTTGTTAATGTTCTTCTCTCTTTATGGCAATTTGTTAATCTTCTCTTTAAATTGGTGTTGTAGTAGAAAGAATCTGATTCTCTCAAGTTGTGAAATTTTACAAATCTGATTTTGTTAGGGGGGATGCATTGATGTCCAACTTACTTCGGATAAGATCTGGATTTTAAAGGACGATGGATTGACATATCAGCACTTGTTTCACAGAAGTAGCACCATGTGAGAATTTATACACCTAAGCAGCTAGATCAATTTATTCGAAATTCATGGTTTAGCTTAACTTATTCTGCTGTATGATTGTGCAATCTCATGTTTAGTCATATTGCGGCTGTAATTTTGTTTCTGATGATGTGTTTGTTATATGTGTACTTTAGGTTCTTGGAATTCCTAAAGTTAGAACCTTAAATATATTGATGGTGTAGTGTTTCCTTAGCAACTTGGAATTCCTAGCTTTTTCACAGTACTTGCTTTTTATACTAAACTTTTTTACTTAACTTTACTGCTAGGGAAGAAGCACACTGTTATGCTTTACAGGAAGAATTTGTTGCTGACCAGCTGTTTCAGAGTTCGGAACATACTTCAGATGACCTTTTATCAACAATCCGTTCTATTTTTCCTTCTGGAAAGGTGCTGCCATCTATGTTACTTTCTCATATATATATATATGTGTGTGTGTGTGTGTGTGTGTGTGTTCTATTGACTGCCTAGTGCCTTGTATTTTTACTTTTTGTATTTGTACACAACTTTGATCTAGTACATTGCCTTCTACTTTATCTACTTGTTTGTTAAAATTTTAAAGTAGAAGTAATGCAACCCCATGCAGTTGTCTTAAATCTGCTTCTGTTTGTTGTTGTACTTGGTTTATTTTTGTTCCTTATGCTTTTGAACTGCAATAAATGTTTGTCTCAAATGTGCTGCTAATATCTGTTTTCAAAATTTGCAGGATCATATTGTACCATTTGTATCTTCTATTTTCTTACGCAGGCTTCTTCACCCTGGGGTTTTCCATAATATAGTTCTACGTGCTACTTTTCTGGATTATAGCAAGCATTGGACTGATAATGAGTTTCAGTCATTAACTGTTGATGGACTCAAGAAGGAGATTCTTTCTCTTGTTGAACATGAGGTTTTCTTTGATTCATTATTGGAGTCTTTGTTCCTATCCTATCTAGCATATTTTGTTTTTTCTGGAGAACTTGTAGGAATCTAACTTTTGATATTTTTTTGTCAGAGTATTGCTGAAAGTCCTGTATCAGTATTTCAAGGATGGAAAAGTTTCTGTTCTCGCTATTTTGAATATTGGTGTAAAACCAATGCTTCATATGCTTTGATTGTACACTCGCCCTCAGGTGCTGTTGGTTTAATCAGAAAACATTCAGTGTCCTTGTTTCGTGGTTTGGACACTGAGCTGCTTATTGATGGTATGATGGAGGTTCTTGCTGTTCATGAACTACAATAAAATTATACTTGGATCATTTGCTCTTTTTCTTATTTTAAACTTTTTTAGTATGTAATTTCCCTGCTTTTGCATTCTTCTAGGTTTGCCAGAAGATCTTGGGGATCTTGTTAGCTTTGGACTGGATATATTTGATAACAAGTCTGATCGTGAGATTCTTTTTGAAGTGCTCAGATGTGTCATTAATATCAGCCAACATTTGGGAAAAGCAGCTTCTTTTATTTTTTACGAATTATTTGTTGGCAGACAGATTATCTCATCTGAAGAGATTATTCCTCGCCTGGTGAAGATTTTAGAAACTGGATATGGTTCATCAACAAGAGGAGGACATCTGCCTGGTCTTGGAGCTGATGTTGCTCATAAAAATATAAGAAAATTCTCCGTTGACATGCTATTATCTCTTCATGTTCTGTGCAAGAAACCTAACCCTTGGAAGAAAGTGTTGGATGTTGTAGAGAATTATCTACAATTTTTTGTCCCTCAAAAATTTACACAGAGTTCAGGTGCTGAAACATTATTTTGTCTCAACAATTTCATATTGGTCCAGGCTTCCTGCCAGATTGCAAAGGTGATGTTTGAGTCTGCTTTGGACATCCTTCTTTTTGTAAGCTATCTGGTGAACATCAGTGGGCAGGTCAGTTGCTTTTCTCTTGCATTTTGTTCTCTATTGATCTTATATGAAAAAAGTGGAATTTAGCAATAGCAAGTCTGAGATTTGAGAGCGATATTTCTACAGATATCATGTCAAATCTGTTCTTAGTTGGAAAAGTAATCTTAGAGCTATATGAGGTGCTTAATAAGTTAGGTCGTTGCTTTTCAGTTTTATATGTTTTGACATATTGTCATTCCCTTTTTTGTGCAAGTGACTAGCATCAGATGCAGTTTTCTTTTCCCAAAATATAATCACTCAAATCAAATTGTATTCATTTCTTGACATCATATACATATCTATGCATTTATCTTGCCAGCTTTTTAAGCAATTGATGAGTTTTGTAATTTCAGATATCTGAAAGTTCTTTTTTATCCAGATTAACATGACGCATGATGACATATCTAGAATACAACTTGAGCTGGTTCCTATGATTGAAGAAATTATTTATGAGTGGCTTATAATTCTCTTCTTTAGCACTACACCATCAGAATCACCTGCAATAGAAGATTTTAGTTCTCAACTTTCATTGCTACAGATTGGTAAGTTTCTTATGGTTTTGGGTTGAATTTCTGCAGCTAACCAGAAATCATCACCACTTAGCGTTCCTTTGGTAATTTGGGGGAAAGGTATCTGTCATTACTTTGCTGACCTGATAGTTCCCTGTTTCTATCAATGTTTCAGATAACAACATCCATAAAAGATCATGGAGTGAGAAACTCGGGAAATGTGATTTCACATTAGCCTCTTTACTTCTACTAGATATAAAAAGCTCCTTCATGCATGAGAGACATATTTCTTTAGGATGTCTCCCCAGTCCACAAGATGTTATTAGTTCAGTGCAGAAGTTTACCAGCTGGATAGTTTGGGGAAGTACTGGGGAAGTTTCCTCTTCCTTCTTTAGACGCTCAACTGAACTAGCAGTTATCCTGCTTAGGCATGGCCAATATGATGCTGTTGAGGTTTGCCATTCATTTCTTACATTGATGGCCCTTTTACAGTAGAAAAATATATTATTTAAGAGTTTATCTGAGATTCCTTTTTTCTGGTTGAAGTACCTACTAACTACTGTGGAGGCCAATGCAAGAGGGGAAAAGATATGCAGAAGCATTCAAGATACTAGTGGTGGTGACTGGTGCTTGCTTCAACATCTTCTTGGATGCTGTCTTCTTGCTCAAACACAGCGTGGGTTACATGGAATCCTGAAAGAGAGAAAAGTCTGTGAAGCTGTTAGCTGTTTCTTCAGGTAGTTAATAATTCAGCTACATCCAGTCCTCCACCCCTTTTTTTCTCTTGCTACATTATGTTGATTTTGGACCTATTTCCTTCCTTTTAATGGTATTTTGTTTCTTTAGTATATATGTAATATAAAGGCTGAAGTATAAATAATTGAAAATTTTAGAATAGTAGTTTATATGTAACTTAATATTCTGAATTATCCAAATATAATCTTAGAATCGAAAATCTCATCAACTACAGAATGTGTTGATAAATTACTTTATTCATGCCGGCTGCCGCCATTAAGTTGTCACTGTTTTGCTCTATGCAGAGCTGCATCAGGAGAAGGAGCTTCCCAGGCTTTGCAGAATTTATCTCATGAAGCAGGGCTGCCATATCTTGGCTTTAGTGAGTTTATCCAAAGAATGTTGTTATTTCCAGAGCAAATAGGCAATTTAATTTCAAGGGAGCTAATAGATGATTTAAAATTTTCTGGTCCAGATGGTCACGAATCTGCTGCATGGAAGCTTCATTACTATCAGTGGGCAATGCAAATATTTGAGCAATATAACATTAGTGATGGTGCTTGCCAATTTGCTCTTGCTGCACTGGAGCAAGTTGATGCTCTTAACCTTAGAGATGATACTTATGAGACAGATGCATCTAATGAATCAGCTACTGCAATCAAAGGACGTCTATGGGCCAATATTTTCAAGTTTACTTTAGATCTTAATCTCCTGAATGATGCATACTGTGCAATAATTTCAAATCCAGATGAAGAGAGCAAGTATATATGCTTAAGACGCTTTATAATTGTTCTTTATGAACGTGGAGGGATAAAGGTTCTCTTACATGTCTCTGTTTTCTTTGTTCCACTTATCCATGTCTCTTGGTTGTATCATAATTAGTCAAAGCCTTCACACAGCTAGTTGCATTCTCAAGTAAAACACTATGGTTAATGGCATTTTCCATGGCTTTGATAACATCCTACAATCACAAATCCTAAAAGAATTTAGGAAAGAAAGATATGATATTTCATTTTATTTGAAAATCATGGCCTTGAGTCAAATAAAATTTAGGAAATGTGTTTTGATATTTTCAGGAAGTAAACTTTTGTAGGCAATTGCAATTTTTCTCTTTCTGCTTCATCTGCTTTACCAACTTTGCTTGCTCTATTTCACAAAAGCTCTTTCTTCATTTACTTTACCACCTTTGCTTTCTGTAATACTCATGAGATGCCAATATTTTGCATGCCTGCGTATAGAACTCAGTTGACATGTTACTTATCAAGAATACTTCTCCTTTTTATGCACTGCAGATCCTCTGCAATGGCCAGTTGCCTTTTATTGGATTAGCAGATAAGGTTGAGCGAGAACTTGCATGGAAGGTATCTAATACTTGCTAGGAAATTTGCACTTCATGCTTGATTTATTTTTCTTTGGCACTAATCTCTTAGACATCCTTTGTGCTGTAAATTGTAGGCAGAGCGCACGGATATCGCAGCAAAACCTAATATATACAAATTGCTTTATGCATTTGAAATGCATCGACATAATTGGCGAAGGGCAGCAAGTTACATATATCTATATTCTGCTCGTTTAAAAACTGAGTCAGTTCTGAAAGATCAGCAGCACACATCAATTACACTGCAGGAGAGGTTAAATGCACTCTCTGTAGCTGTCAATGCCCTGCACCTTGTCCATCCTGCTTATGCTTGGATTGATCCCCTACCTGAAGGACATTCTCTTCGGAATGAGCATCATCCCAATAAAAAGGCTAAAAAGACAGTGCAAGAACAGTGTAATTATTTCATCAAGAAAGAGCTTCATTATTGTGTCTCATTTTTATTGTTGTCATAACTAGCATATTTTTGCTTAACCATTATTGGAATATATTACAATTGATGCTTTGATTCTGTCTGTATAAATGTTCAAAAATTTCAAATCAGTTTCAATGTGCATGATAGTGTTTAATATCTTTTTCTTTTGCTGCTGCAGCTGGTAATGACGTACAAGCTCAGAGGCTGCAATCTTACATTGATATTCAGAAACTTGAATATGAGTATGTGCTAACATCAGCAGAATATCTGCTTTCTCTGGCAAACGTCAAGTGGACATATTCTGGTATAATTTCTTGATCTTGCACCCCATGTTTTTCTGAGATTACTCTGTTCCTTCATGCTTGTAGAGTTTAAGTATCGTTTTATAGTGGCTGTCGACCAACTATAATCATCACCATCTTGCCAAGGCTAGACCAACTCTGTACACAAGCATGATAGGCAGAGTGAAAGGTGTAGTAAAATATAAATTCATCTATGACAAGGTGAGAAAAATGTTGTCAAACATAGTTAAGTTAGAATGAAGGCACCAAAAGGATTAAAAGCTGATCAAGAAAACAAATACGTAGCTGTAGTAGTAAGGCATTTAGATTCTATGCTACATGACCTGGACTTGGTGTTCTGACCTGTGTCAGTGAACATGACACAGTTGGGGCGGGAGGGGGAAACTTTTGGATGTTGGACTTTGCTTCTCCAAATCAAGGCGATTAAAATACAGATGGAGACAGGAGAAGGCAGTGGGAAATTACTGAATTAATTTCAATTGTTGCTCCATGGCAGCTATTACACACCATTGTTAATGTTTATTCCACTGTCCACTTTTAGAAACTTCTTTTTGGATGATTTGTTTTACTTCCAATTCCTTTCCAGGGATTCAAAAGGCCCCATCAGATCTAGTCGAGCTTCTGATCCAGACAAATCTATATGACATGGCCTTTGGCGTTCTTTTAAAGTTCTGGAAGGATTCGGAATTGAAGAGGTGCAAAAAATATTTACTTTTCAGCTGCTTCGTTAACTTTCCTGGTGATTATATGTGCTTCTGGTATGTCTGTTAGCTTAAACTGCTATGCTTTTCGCTCAGGGAATTGGAGAAGATCTTTTGTGCTATGTCATTAAAGTGCTGCCCCAGCACAATAAGTTCATCTTGGACTGGGTAAGAGGTCTTGTTTTTCACTTTGTTTGTTTCACTTTTTCCCTCTGTTTGATTTGCCTGTAAAGCAAATAATTTTCATTAAGTAATGTGGCTTCAACCTTTTGAATTGATTTCAGAGCACACAATCTATTATTGACATCATCCAGGGATGAATTAGTTGTTCATGGTTCACCTGATATGGCACCTACCACTCAACAAACTAAGGCGAATTGTCACTGGGAAACCCTAGAGCATTATCTCGTTCGTATCTTCTGCATGCTCCAACTTTTTTATTCCTCGTCTAGTTATGATTTTCTTTACACTTGTTTTGCTTGTTCTACTTGCCATATGTTTTTGGCTTTCTAAAATGTTGCTACTTTCTAAAACGTTGTGTTCTTGGTATTATGCCAATTAGTGTTGTTTATATTCGTTTTGTGAACTTTTGACAAGCAATATTTGTCTGTTCACCTGTTTTCCTCTGGTAGGTTGCCTGTTGTCCTTGGAAGCCTTATGCCTTTGCTTTGTCTCTTGTTTAATTTCATTCTTTTTCTAGCTCATGACCGGATCTCTGATTGCAGGAAAAGTACAAAGATCTTCATGCCAGATTGCCTTTAATAGTTGCTGAAACACTTCTCCGTACTGATCCTCAGATTGAATTGCCTCTATGGCTGGTTAAAATGTTCAAGGTATACTTCCATTGCAATAGAAAATCTTAGATAAAATTGCTCTTTTGTTATAAGAAGCAGGGAACAACTTGGGGTCAAAAGATCATTTGCATTTTGCTCAACTTAATTTTCTGTCAAAAAAAGCTCTTTTTTACATCAGCAATTGGTTTTACCAGTTGGCAAGTGCAACTTAGCTGTTTACAATTTGTCTTTTTAACATTGATCATGTCTGGATTAGTTTTGCTCATTGTGACCTTGCCACCATCTTGTCATCTTTTTGTTTGGGCAGGAAAGTCAGAGGGAAAGGTCTTGGGGAATGGCTGGCCCAGATCCCAGTCCAGCATCATTGTTTCGACTATATGTTGATTATGGTCGATATACAGAAGCTACAAATTTGTTTTTGGAGTATATAGAAGCATTTGCATCAATGGTAAGTTGCAGTTTCAGTGTATCTCAACTTAATGCTGCAAATCCTCTACTTTTAGCTAATGAGTCTATGTAGCTTTCCTAAGGGCATGGAACATACACAATTATTTCAAGCCATGTTTTATATTAATTGATGACAACATCCCACCATTCCAGTTAGTTTTTAAAATCTTAGATGTATTCTCAGAGCATCTTAGAGGACTAGGTGGTGTTCTTGTAGTGAAAGGAGACAGGAAGAGAAAGGGTGAACTTGGGGCCTTTTTTCTTCATTTTCTGGGTATTAAATTGAAGGGAAAAAGTGATAAGTCATTGAGATTACTACTCTTTAAGAATGATATTTTATATAGTCCTTTTCATTAAGAATGGTAGCAGGACATATGGGGCAAATTACAAACATAACGACTTTTTTGAACCTATCTCTTGCTATGTTGGTGGATTCTACATATTGCAGTCCTGTTTTGTCTTGACAGAGATTTACCTAAAATATCAATGGATCCAAAGGAAAATTCAAATTTATGGGATGTTTTAATTGCAATGTTCTTTTAATTTTTAATTTTTTAATTTTTAAATCTCTGTTCCCTTGGGATGAACTGGTTCACTTGTCTGCAATCTTGTGGTAGTTGTAATTTGCTGGCTTTTCTTAAGGGTGCTGTTATTAACCTTTTGCAGAGACCAGTAGACATAATTAACCGCAAACGACCATCTGCAGTATGGTTCCCATATAACACACTAGAGAAGCTTTGGTGCCAACTGGAGGGATTGATTAATTCTGGTCACATGGTTGATCAATGTCAGAAGCTCAAAACGCTATTGCATGGAGCTTTATTAAATCATCTCAAGCAGGTACAATATATCTGATGCTGTTGATTCTCTTGGCTCAATATGCTTCTCGGTTTTGACAATTTATTACTGATTGGTTCTCCCTGTTTTCAGCTAAAGGTGGATTCAGATGATGTAGCTTCTTCGGCAGGCTAAAGAAATGTCCTCATATGCAAATAACATCGGATGATCACTCAATATTGGTGTCAGATGAATGGAAATTAAAGAAAAGTTTGATCAAGCAACCATTGGCTTATTTCTGAAAAGGCTTGAGTCAAGTCATCATAAATGATGTTGGAATACATGTTCTTGGCCATTGAAGTTGGTAAGAGATTTTCCCACCTGAATTGCTTAAAATTGTTATTTCCATCATGTGGCATCGCCATCTTCTTTGAGGAAAGACTAAACTAATTGGTGCCTAAACTTTTGGCACAACTGACTGGATCGATAGATCGAAGTAGCATACAAGAGGTTATGGTGTCGATATTTACAAGGCACACCATGGTTGAGGTTTCTGGTTGCAGCTTGTTATTTCGCCTCAAGAGTCATGGTTGTAAAGAAAATGACCAGAGTATTCAAGTTTTTGTGAATCTAACTTTCGCAACTAGTTATAATTATACTAGTGCTTACAATGAATGTTGAATCCTAACTAATGTCCAGTGCCAAAGTGTGGTGCTCCCTCAAAACTTGCAGCCTAAATTGCAGCTAATGCAATTGTTTTGGTCAATCATGTCTTGTTCTGGTTAATTTATTGATATGCAAGATAATTTATTTACTAGTCCTCAATCCTCTGTAACCACCAGGTGGAAAGGAGTATAAAATTGATTACTACAAATCCTATGTTATTCTTCTTGAAACACAAACCGGCCGAGCCTTGTTCGGTTTTTTTCTCCAAAAATTTTGCACTTCCCAACTTGGGGATCAATTTTGCTCTATCACATGGAAATTGTACTCCCAATTTTTTCTTTCTTTTTTGTTATCAAAGGGTACAATTTCAAGGAGGTAATGTCAAATCAGTTTATAATGTATTGGGAAAAAGGTTAATTACATTAATCTAAAACATCACCTTATTGATTAGCATTACTCTTTGCTTTAAAAGAGTTAAAATGATCCGAAGATCATCAATATATATCGATGTAATGAAATAGGAACAAAAACCTCATTTTTCCAGCTACGACTCAATGGCTTTAAAAATAAACAAATTTATAGTAGGCAAAATGACCTCGTAGATCTCAAAAGGTTATAAAATGTCTTCATAACCGTAAACTATAGGACAATTAAACCTCCTATCAATCAAACAGTATAAACTAAATTCTATTAATCAAATCATATCAAACATAACATACACAGCAATTATTAGCCTCATCTCAAAGAGTGATTCTGTTAGAGATTCCTCTAATTTTTTGTAAACTGATTATTTAAATGTCAACAAATTCTTGGTTAGATCTACATTTCAATGAACATATCTGCAAACCATTTGTTCCTCTGCATCGTTGATTTGGTTGAGAAACAAGTACTCATATTGGATTCACCGAGCAAGCGATTGGAAGAAGACCCAAAGGTTAATCATCAACCTTTTTATTCAGCTCCTTGCCAAATTCATTTTCTCGGGCCATAAAGGTCATAAGCTACGCAGTTTGGCAAGACCAGAATCTACAAAAATCATTAGTATCATCAAATGTTTTTTTTTTTTAGCCAAGAGAAGGAAAATTTTATTAAAAGAAAATTCAAAAATCAAGTTCAACGGCAACATAAACAAAAATGATAAGCGCCAAGAAAATGGTAGCAGCAAGCAAAATTAGACTCATCAAATGCCCTGTTAGCTAAAGAAACTGAGTAAGTAACATAGGAAGCAGGCTGTGGCAGTAAAGTTTGCAAGGGAAAGGTAAGTAACAACATAGTCAGCAAATGAGGTTTCTTAACACGTGGCACCTACCAATTTGGCGATTTACACTAGTAATTTTTTTAGGTGGGTAATCTAGTCTAGGCTAATACTATTCCTTTTGATCAAGGTTGTTACTAATTATTTACCAGAAAAGAACATATTACGTCTAAAATAATTTGAGTGTATAAACATTTAGTGATTGTTACCCTAAACATTTAATTTAAAAGTAGTAAATTCTATACAAAAACATACTAGTACTAGACTATGTGTGCAATAAAAAAAAAAGGAAGCAACACCGTTCCCAACTGCAGACGAGGGTCTTAACAATCTAAACACCCACATTGCACATTTCACACAGATTGTATACACTTAGCCCTAGCACCATTCTTATTGACAATAAATCCCAACAAAAGGATAAGAGTGAAATTAGCAAATGGCTTCACAAGCAACACAACAAAAGATTCCCAATTACTAAGAATAAATTCATGAATGCACTTTAATCTTATAGCATGGCTAGCACATCTTCTTCACGTTCATTTGCAATTGCATGAAATTCAGGAAAAAAAAGAGAGAGAGATTTAAAAGAGATTGAAAATCTACTAAAGCATAACCATTACATGCTGTCAAAACAGAATAAACAAGCAAAATAAGACGAGTAAGGTAACAGAGAAATTAAACACAAAATTACCTCTATGCTTTTCTTTCCAACCCCTCTCATTCCTGGCGCCAATAAAAAATAGAATGATTTCTCTAACTTCATTTTCGAATTTTCTTTTACTCAACCCTAAGTTAAAAAGAAAGAAAGAAAGAAAAGCCGATGTGGCTTTTGGGGATGGGAGAGGTAGAATGATCTCTCTTTTTTTTCTTTCTTCAAAGTACCACAGAACAGATACTTATATTGGGGAGCTGAGATACAAGTTTAAGAGCAATCCTCTTTTGCTTATCCAACGGTTTCAAAATATTTTAAGTTTGTGATCTAGCGGCAGGAAAAGAGATTTTGTTTGTAGAATACTGACAGATGAATTTCCTGTAGGCTTTTATTGTGATTTGAATAGTATGGATTGATCCGTACTTAGCTCCTCAATCAAATTTGTGTGTTTCATTATTGTTATGTCTGCGTTGTTAAATAATACTAATATTTACTATAAACCTTACCAGATTCATTATTGGTTTAGCAGATAAGGGAAATTTGAACTTCATTTGCGCCTAATCCTATGCTTACTTCTTTTTCTTTGGCTCTAATTACTCTGTTTCTTGATGCTTGTAGAGTTTAATCATCATCATCTTGCCAAGGTTGGACCAACTCTGTATGTACGCAAGCATGATTCAAAAGGCCCCATTAAATTGCTGATCCTTTTCGCTCAGGGAATTGGAAAAGGTCTTTTGTGCTATGTCATTAAAGTGCTGCCCCAGCACAATAAGTTCATCATGAGGTCTTGTTTTTCACTTTCTTTTTTTTTCACTTTTCCCCCCCTGTTTGTTCCACCAATAATTTTCAATTTTTATTTTCAAGTTTTTGTCGTTATAACTTTCGCAATATAGTTATACTAGTGCTTACAATCAATGAATGTTGAATCCCAAGTAACTAATGTCTAGTGCCAAGTGTGGTGCTCCTTCGAAACTTGCAGCCTAAATGTAAATGGTTACTAATGCAATTGTTTTGGTTAACTTATTGGTATGCAAAATACTAGTAATTCACTAGTTCTCAATCCCACGAGGTAAAAGGAGTATAAAATCTACTTGAAAAACAAACCGGTGGAGCCTTGTTCGATCTTTTTGCTCCAAAAACTTGATTCAAGAGAATTCTGAGTGTGACAAATCATATCAAAAAAATGCTCTGAAATTTAACTAGATTTATGTATGACATTTTAGATTCCCATTTGAGCCCCATTTACCAAAAGAAACTTCTAAAATCCCATTATAAATAGAATTGTTTAGAAGTAATAAAGCAATAGAAGCAAAGAAACCTTCTGCCTGAAACAAAACAAGAGCTAAAGCATATATACCAAGAATTTTTAACTGCCCATCATCACTACTGCTTTAGAAACACCTAAAACCATAACTTTTCACCGTCTTGTAATATTCCTCTCCTCATCAGATCTTGATCACTTGCAGTCGCAACCTATGAGAAAGATCATAAGTTTATCCAAGCCACATGTATCCAAGTCCCACTCTGTTCGGATCAAGTTTGTTGTTTGCCACCAATCAATCCGAGCTTCTTCCACAATTTGCAGCACTGTCAACAAAACCTCTTTGTTGGTCATAAGTTCATACAAGTTTGTTCCAAGGAATTTCAAACCATTAATGATGTCTGTCAACCTCACAAACATATCTGAGATGCTTTCATTTGGTAGCATTCTCAAGTCAGCAAATTTCCTTATCAGCCTAACTTGTTCCGCTCCCTTATTGCCTCCATAAATTGTCTCCAACTTATCCCATATTTCCTTAGCAGTTTCACAACTTGCAATGAGAATGAATTGATTGGTATCCAGGGCACAATAAAGCATGTGCATTGCCATAGCATTAATCTGAACCAACTTGGTATCAGTTTCATTCCATTCATCTATGGTCTTAGGAACCATTTGGGCGCCTTCTGCCTCTTTGGTGGGAAGTTTCAGCCCTTGAACCACCACTTTCCACAACTCTACATCTTGGGACATCATGTATACTTTCATACAGTTCTTCCAATAATAGTAGTTGGACTTGGAGCCATCAAAGAGAGGTGGCGCCGAAATAGATCGGCCATGCTGCAGGATGCTTGAGCTTTCACTCATCTAATTTGGATCTCCCCAACAAGCAACAAAATTAACCCTCTGCCAATTGAAGTTTTTCAGTACTAGAATTACAAATTTGCAATAAATTTTTCCATACAAAATTGTGAATGGCAGTCAGTAATCAAACACACCAACTTCACCTCTTAGCCTATGGTAAGAGGCTTGAAAGTTCACCCAAATAGTAGGGGGGGAATCAAACACACACCTAAACTAGTTTCAGGTTGCACATTTAAAAATCCTAAAACACTTAAAACTAAAAGTAACACCATTTCCACAAAGTCGAAATTTTGTAGCTATGACATGAACAAAATTAAGATAAGAAAAGTACCCAAATCACAATTGATATAATTCTAGCACAATGTAGAAGAGATTTGTCTCTTAAATTTCAATTTTCACACAAGTTTAAATTCCTTCCAAAACCCTACAGGTTAAAAATATTAAAATCATTACAATTCACAGGCAACAATGGTGATTCAAATAATCTAGATTGTTAAGAAAGTACCTGAGGTGAAGAAAGCAAGGCTGATGAAGTTCCGATTCTCTGAAACCAAACTGCTTTATTAGGGTTCTTTATTAAGGTGTCTGTGTGTCTACTTTTGAGCAGCGAGGAAGGGCACGAATGAACAATATTTCTGAACTTTTTTCTATTTTCTTGGGCTTGTGTCCCGAATAAAACAAATATTCGACTGCCCAATTATCCCCAAATATCCGACTATGTAAACTTGATTCTTCTTTCTTAGTGCCAAAAAAAAAAGAACTTGATTCGGATAGACTGATCGGGTAGTACTTGTACTTGCATTAACAAGTCCAGCCCAGGCTTGGGAGGGCTATTTTTGTATTTCTAATTTTTTAAGGTTTTTGTTTTTTTAGATACATTGGGAACATTATATATCGGGAATGGATTTATTATTTGGCTTGGAGAGTAATTATATTTATTTATTGGGATAATAATTACTACTATCCATAAAATTGGTGCTGAAGTCTCATTGACATTGTCTCAACTCAACATACGAAACGGGACAAAAGAATTGACAAGTGATAAAAGTTAGATTTGCAGCTGCACTTACTCTCTAAATTATCTATAGCCCTATGTTTGGATTCAAGGTTTTAAAGGAAAGGAAGGGAAAGGGAAGGGAAGGGAAGTTTTTTGAAGGAAAAGAAAGGATATAGATTCCTGTTTGGATTGTTAAAAATTAGTTGGGGAGAGGAAAGGAAAGGAATCACCATAGTTTTTGTTTGGTTAAGCAGTGGAAAGGAATGGAAAGGATATAATATATTATAAATTACCAATAATAACCTTGTTTATTAAGTAGTAAAAAACCATAAATTCTACCAAGCATATGAGACAAAACAAAATTATAAAAAGTAGAAAGTATATATGGGAAGAGAGAGGCCGTGGGAAGAAAATTTTGGATGTTGGAAGCAAGTAAAGGACTAGGTAGTTATAGTGTACAACTCTACAAGTAACTTTGATATTTGTTAAAAATTACAAGAATATTGTAAACATTTAATAAATTAAAAATTAAAATGAGTTTCCTTTCTTCTCAAAAACCCCAATTTAGAAGGAAAGCAAAATGGGGTATTAGAGGGGAAATGGAGGGATTCCAGTATCCTTTCTTTTCTTTCATAAAAATAAAAAATTTAATCCAAACAAAGGAGGGATGTCCTTTTCCTCCCATTTCCTTTCCTTTCCCTCACATAGATATTCTGATAAATATATTCTTCCTATTTCAGTGCAAGCAGAGAATTGGAGCTCTAACAAAATGATCACCACAAAAGCAACACTAGCTATAAGAGTTCCATTGGAGATAATTTTGTTGACTTATGTGTATATTCTTAAGGAGTAATTTCATATGTGTATATTCTTAACAAGTCTTAACTCTTTTTTGCCTTTGGTGCTACCACCATGGCACACATATTTTTTGGACCTTACATGGTCACTGATGTTAAACTTAAAACTGATCCTCTAGCTTTACACTCATCGATATATGTGAACTTGATCTGCATGTTTAATCCTTATCCTATTTTGTGCTTTAATCTTTTCCTGCCAAGTGCCAATCGTACTCTACTCCTCTTGACTGAAAAGAATTTGCACCTAATAATATCATTACTAACAAGAAAAAATTATGCAGCTATGTATTAAGTTTAATCATTACACAGATGGACAATACTCCATAAACACGGATAGAACAAACACTTTTCCAGCTTCGATAGTCAGAAAGTATGGGTTTCAGTCAAAATTCTAATTGCTTTGCTCTGCTTTTCTCTGTTTGTCCTGTTTGCTCTCTGTTTTAATCCAAAACTCCCCATTGAATTCTACTTCTCTGTTTTTTTTATTTCTTGCATCAATTCTACTTCTCTTCTCTGTTTTATGTGTCCATAATTTTCAATGTTTTCATGCAAGAATAAGACCCAAAAGAAAAAAATATGGACTTGTTGAACTAAATACTTGGACCCTGGCATAAAATTTAGAGAATGGGCCTTATATGTAGTTTTATATGTAGTAATGGAGTAGTATTTATAAAGGCTTTGGTCATTAGCCCACCCAATAAGGCTCGGCTAAGACGCTAGAAAACGTAAACCCTGGAGTTAACGTTCGAATTTCCTAGTACAAATTAAGGCGAAGTCGCGAAGAGCAGCAATGCCAGCTAAGCGCCTAAGATGAAGATAGCCATTGACCCCAAAGACAAAACAATAGAATTATCCAAGGATTTGGAGTGCTTTTTCAGCCATTAATGAATGATCAAGAATTGTTCATCAGCCATTAATATATGTTTAGTAATAACATCCCATTTGAGGTCTACCTTCACAATGATTACTCCATGTATACTCAGGGCCATTGTAATTGTATGCATGGTCAAAAACCTCAATATCATATAAACATCCCTGAGATTCTCTAATATCAGAAATAACCCCAGAATGATCACAACTCTCCTCCAGCTTACTATTAATGCACTTAAAATCCCCTGCCAAAATCCAAGGACTATACAAGTTCCTAATTAGCTTCTTCCAGAGCCTTCTTCTCGGTACTTACCCGCTAGTATTGCTATAAACAGCAAAAAAATAAACATTTTGCTCAAATATTCCCCTATCAGCTTCAGTATTCGTTCTGCTCGCTTTTCGCTTCCATAAATTGTCTCCAACTTATCCCATATTTCCTTAGCAGTTTCACAGCTTGCAATGATCACGACTTGCTCGTTATTCAAGGCACAATAAAGCATGTGCATTGCCATAGCATTGATCTGAACCAACTTGGTATCAGTTTTATCCCATTCATCTATGGTCTTAGGAACCATTTGGCCTTGGCCGCCTAATTCTACCTCTGATTTGGTGGCAAGTTTCAGCCCTTGAACCACCGCTTTCCACAACTCTACATCTTGGGACATCGTGTATACTCCCATACGCTTCTTCCAACAATAGAAGTTGGACTTGGAGCCATCAAAGAGAGGTGGCGCCGAAATAGAACGGCCATCCTGCGGCAGGATACTTGAGCTTTCAATGATCATCTTAATTGGATCTCCCCAACAACCTGCAACAAAGTTAACCCGAAGTTTGAGCCAGAATTACAAATTCACCTAAACTAGCTATAGTTTCAGGTTGCACAAGTCTATATAAGATACTAAAACTAAAAGTAACACCATATCCACACAGTCTTAAATTTCGTAGCCATGCACATGAACAAAATTAAAATAAGAAAAATACCCAAATCACAATTGAATAATTGATATAATTCTAGCACAATGTATATAACTTTGTCTCTTAAATTTCAATTTTCACACAAGTTTTGATTAAATTTAGAAACCATACTTTTGAGGTAAAAGGTATATTAAAATCTTTACATTTTACAGGCAACAATGGTGATTCAAATAATCTAGATTGTTAAGAAAAAGTACCTGACGTGAAGAAAGCAAGGCTGATGAAGTTCCGATTCTCCGAAACCAAGTTGCTATAGGGTTCTTTAGTGGGTGTCTGTCCCACTTTTATAAGGAGCAAGGATGGATGGGGCATAAAAAAACAAAAATTGGGAATTTTTCCTATTTACTTTTGGCTTGGAGAGTAATTAATTATCGGATAATTGACAAGTGATAAAAGTTTATACTTGTAGAGGTAATTACTCTCTAATTTATCTATACTTATTATTTATATTTTAATAAACCACAAATCCATTAATTGTTTTACATATTATACACCTAATTGTAATTTTCTCTTACACAACAAACAAACAAAAGACCAAGGCAATCCAATCAGTTTGGGAAATCAAATGGAGAAAATGAATCTCCAAACCCAATCTTTGTCAACCCAGTTTCTGCTTCCCCTGTCTCTTCCAAAACCCTTCATTAAGCCCAGATTCTTCCCTCCCAAACAAACCCCATTTCCCAAAATCTCACTGAAAGTCAATTGTTCTTCTTCGGTTTCCACAGTTTCAGACCCAACAACAAGCACAACAAACAGCCATGGGAAGCAGCAGAAGCCATTTCCAGCAGAGGTTTCGAGGACCATCATGGAATTGTCTCGCATTGGGACCCTCTCCACTCTTTCCCAAGATGGATTCCCCTTCGGTTTTGGTGTAAGGTTTGCTGTTGATGCTGAAGGCACCCCTGTTTTGTGCTCGCCTCCCTCTTCTACCCATCTCTCTCTTGATAACCGCTCTACCCTCCATGTTCAGGTCAATTTTTTTTTGCATCCCCTGTATTCTTTCAATTTACTTATAAAAAAGAGTGTTGAAATTTTGTAGTTTTGAAGAGTTAAAAGTAAAATTGGGATTTTTAATGTTTTTGGGTGCATTTCTTTAGAGATTCTTATTGATATAATTTGCTTTTAATCAGTTAGAGCAGTGTGGATTGCGGACTCCTCAATGCACGATACAGGGAAATCTTGAGAAACCAGCAGATGCTGCTGTCTTGAGAGTAAGTTCTCTTTTTTCTTTCTGTTTTGAAGTTGAAAACTTGAAATTGCTTTACAACTTAAATGAGGATTCTTTTCCATATCATATGTGGCTGACTATTTTAGTACAGACTACAGAGTATGGAGAATACTATTTGAGAAATGGAGTATCTTTTTATAGATGTATGGTTTTTTTTGTGTTTTAGGGACAGACAACAACTTTCTCAAGCATAAGCAGGAGCTATATCCTTGTATATGATGTTTGGTTCATGTAGGATACACAGCTCTACTTGTTATTGACTTTTAATCCTATTAAATTTTAAACTTTTAGAATTTTTATCCCATGCTTCAAATTAGTTATCAATTGTCATGTGATTTCTTAATTTGAATACAAAACTACTTGAGCTGAAGTTGATTGGGGATTGTCTAATTAAGAGCCTGTTTCGGAGCTTCTCCTTGAATTGTGTCTTAAGAAGAAATAATGCTCCACAAATTCTGTAAAGAGATGTGAAGATGGCATTTGGTAAACTTTATTAGAATCATTTTCTAATTTGATGTATTTTCTTTGTATGCATACATTGTGAGATCAGTTACTTTTGCTTTTCTTTTTGGTTTGTTAGAATATGCTCTGAGACTGATATGATATTCTATTTGAATTTAAATTGAATATTTCTTCCTCAGCGGCTTACTTCAGTGTGGAAGAAGAGGTTTGGAGAAGAAGCAGATGTAGACAGTCTATATATTGTCAATGTTGAAAGAGTACTTCAAATGGAAGACTTCAATGAGGTACATCAAGAAGTTTTCTGTTTTTTTTTAGTGCTTTATGTTTAATGATTTTTAGCCTACTCTGACCTATGTTAAAATGTTTTATTTTTAATTTACAGTAATATAATCGATTTTACTAAGTTTTTATAGTAAATATGCTGTTTGTATTTTGCAGGATGGTCTATGGGTTACTTCATCAGCTTATAAAAATGCAAATCCTGATCCACTTCGAGACTTTGCTGAAGGGATTATCAATGAAATTAATACCAATAACATGGAAGATGTCCACCGCTTTTGCAATGTATATGTTGATTTAGACTTCCAGGTGCATATCCTCCCCTGATTCCCTCTTTTAGATAATTTTCTACTTCAGTGTTGAGTCTTGCTTATCTAGTATTTTGCCCGAGAAATCCACAAATCGGTTCCTTTTCTTTCTTGAAAAGAAGCAACACTTAAGAGGGCATATTTTGCTTGGAATTTCATTTGGTGTAGTTGTTTAAGAAATCTAAATCCGAAGTTCATTCTTTACCACCTTTTCTAATTCTCTGCCAATTTTCATATCCTCTATATTTTGGTTGGCATAAAGGATATATATGTAATGTATGGCCTAAACCATGTCATTTAAGCTGGTTGAGAGCACATCGAAACAAAGCATGGACTAGCATTGGCTTCCATGAACTTATCCAACTAGCCTTTCCTTTCTCAATTTGCCAAGAATTTTATCATCTGTTGCCAGTAGTAGAAGAAAATTAGTTCATCCACTTCATTTTATCTGTTACCATTAGATAATATAAGGATCAAGTAGTTCATATGCCTTCCTATGTGAAGATTCAGATTTAAATTTGTCTAGTACTCTTACGGGATTCTATGTTGGCAAAGCAGGTATCAGAAGCAAAGATGATATGGGTTGATCGACTTGGCTTTGACATACGTATATACTCTCCTCAAAATGGTGTATTTGATGTACGAATTCCTTTTCCAAGGGAAGTGACTGATGAGAAGGGTGCTAAGTCCTCGTTTAATGGTATGTCTCAACTTGCTTGGGAAGTAGAGAAAAATTTTCATGTCCCTGACTTTGAGAAGGTAAAACAGATAAAGCAAATTAAATATAGTGGATTGCAATAAACTGGTTATCGTTATTTATTTGCTTGCAAGTTGCAAGTCATATTGTGTATTTGGTTTTAGCCCATGGCTGTTTAGAAGGTGTAAGAGTGGCTCTTGTCAGTTTTGTATTCAAAATGTGAACATCTAACCTGCTAATGTGCAAACTATTCTTCCCGGACAATAGCAATCATCTCTTGATACAAATCAGATACTAGTTTTATTCAATGCAAGGAAAAGTTTTTTTGCATTTAAGTTGCGAAGATTACTAGACTTTAGATTGAAAACTGCTTTTACATTGGCTTCTTCTTCATTGCCTTGATTCACTAAGTGCTTGAAGGGGCATCTGGTTGCTTCTCTGGCATTGCATCCTTGATTGCCGGTGTGTCGTTATAATACTCATTCAACTTGGACAGACGAGGAAATTTAGTCTGCAAAGCCATAATGAAGCCAAAAAAAGAAGAAGTTAGCTTAAGGAAATGGTGCTATTTAATTGGTATTTGAGGCCAACTTGAAGGACCTTGGCATGATTGCATCTAATACAAGTTTCAAAGATGACCCATTCATGTATATACATTAATGACCATGGAACTTACCATGTCTACTTTGAAGTTTTTGGTTGCATGATCAATTTGCGGTGCTATAAACAAATCTGCCTGCAACGAAAAGCAAGAGATTCCCATTTAAATTCAGGTATGTATCTAAAGTATTTAACATTATAAAAGCTTGTTTATATCATATATTCCATAAGAGAAAAGTATTTCAATCCAAAATTTTACTATTTATGCTAATATTAGATATTGAACCAAGTGATCACAAACCATGTAAATCTCATCTCCAGTAGCATATCTTCCAGCATGGACTTCTAAAAGCTTCTCAAGTGCTGAAAAGTGGAAAAAATACACAAGTCTTAATTTAAAAATTAATTAAAAAATGGGAAAAAAAATCAGGGTAATGATGATAATTTCTATCTAATTTCAATCTTTTTCACTCATTTTTCTTAAAGAGTATCATAATTGTATCAGCTTTGAAAGCATATATGCTAATTAAAAGCTCACCTGCAAAGCCTTTCTCAATATGATGTTTAGCCCAGGAAAGTTTCTCTTGAGCACCAAGTCTATCCTCTATGTATTTCTGTTAATGGAGATTAATTAAGCGGTTCATACTCAAGCGCCGAACGGATTAATCAAATTCATATAAAAAAAGAAACAACATGTACACTGACCAGCACGTTCTGATTGTGGTAGGGCTGTATGCTTGAGGAAACAATGTCGGCAACCTAAATATCAGTTAGAATAATAAGGAAAATTAGATAATTAACAGGGTTTTATTTTGGTTTATAAATTTCTCTTTTAGTATATATATATGATTAAAACCAGAAAATTAATTATATGCAGTAGTTTATACCTGAAAATTGATGGCTTTTTTCTGAACATCAAGAGGCAATAGCGGTGCAGGCTGAGGATATCTGTCTTCCAGATACTGTGCTTTCCCAAATGCATGCAGATTGCAGAGACCATGAAGTAGAAACAGATAAATGTAATACTCTATATGTAATTACCATTTGGGTAAAACATGAAGAATTAATTGATTTACATTTACTAAAGGAAGAAATTAACTGACCATGAGAATGGCCAAAGAGTCCGAAACTACCATGTCACCATCCACTAGCACCGGCACTTTCTCATCAGGACTTAGCTCCTTGAATTCTATCAACCAACAAATTAACGACCCCAATTTCATATTTTATATATCTATTACGTGAAGAGAAACCCTAATCACAGAAATTAATGTATATATGATGATATGGTTATATACAGTAGTATATATACCAGGGGTGGCCTGCTCCCCTTCCTTCAAGTTAACTGGTAAGTACTCATAGTCTAGCCCTGCATTTAATAATAATAAAAAAAAAACTGATTAACTAATTAACTAACCAATTACAATTACGGGTACAGACACGATAAAAAGAAGAAAGAAAGAAAGAAAAAAGAGAGACTAAATCAATTGCTAACCTTTCAAGTGAAGTGCAATTCGGACCCTAGCAGAAGTAGAGCTCTTCCAGAAGGAATAAAGCTTCAACTTATTGTTATTATTATTGCTCTCCTGATTTCATTTCGAAAGAAAATTGTTATCACAGGAGCAAAATCAAAATATATACATATGAAAGAATCAAATTAATCAGAACAAGTAATTATACCATATGTTTTGTAAAGTAATTATATAATATAATGTTACCGAGTTCAATTATGAACAAAAGGGAGAATAAGTTTACAACAACATATATATACACACACATAAATACATGGTACGTGGAAGGGAGGTGTTCATTGTTTTCATGCATGTTGACAAGTTACATTGATAGGTGCTGCCAACGTTTAGATTCATTTTTCTTTTAACATGACCGA